>ML828569.1:0-15260 GCA_009831015.1 Picea engelmannii | reverse complement strand
TGGATTCACCCTCCATGACAATGTTCAAGACATGCAAGACTCCAACATATGGGTTTTATTTCTTCTCCAAAGCATTCAAATTCTGTTTCAAGGTACAAGTCTTTGCATAGTGCTCCTTGGCACAAATCCAACATGAAATCAACTTCTTCTCTTTCGTTGTGTCCATTTTCTCAGGATTTTATTCGATGCCCTTGGATGTATTAATATTTCCCTTGTCCTTATTCTTCCCATTCCCTTGTTTCTACTTCTCACTTTGGGCGTCCTCATTATTCCTAATACCTATCTTGGCTTCACCCCAAAAATCCAACAATTTGACCATTGTGGTGATCACTGCTACAAGTTTTTACACATTCTAAAGTTGCATCTCACTTTGTGCCCACTATTGCAAACCATTCATGAAGTGGAAAATTCTATATTACTTTGACATGTATTTTATCTTCAACATGATCCCCATGAACTCTTTTATGTAGGCTTGGATCTTACCAGCATGCTTGATATCCAACAATTGATTCCTTGCAATCCATACTTGGTTACCTGGATCAAACTATCCCTTAAAGGCTACCTTCATCTTTTCCCATTTTTGAATATTCTCAATGGTTATCCTAACTGCTAATTCTTTGATCCAGGTGGATATCGGTGGCCACCCACCTTTTCCAACTGGCTCAAAACAATTTTCTGGCAATTTTGGCAATTTACTATTTTTAGCAGTTTTAAATTTCGGGGCCATTTTGAGGGCCTAAATGAAGGTTTTTCGAGATCGAGCTTCTGAATGATAGTTGAAGGCATGATTGAGCCCCCAAAATGAATCTCCTCAATAATAAATTTCCAACAGGCTATCATATTCCTAAAACGGAGATCGTATGCAAAAGTTACGACCCCGGGAAGTTGATGTACTAACTTACCCAGATGGGGCCCACATGACTTTTGGCGCTTCATATCCTAGGGTTAGGTTTTTGAATGTATAGGGTTTTTGGAATTCATTTTTATTGTAAAAATGCCTTCATAGCCTCATTGTAATCATCTTCTTACGAATGAGCGCAACTGTCACATATTTTCTCAGAGATAAGTCACCACCATTCCAGCAAGCTTGTTTCTGTTGCATTTTACAGTTTCAACTTATTTCCTTATTAAATAGAAAACCAGTTTTACTGTGTCTCTATTATTTTGTGTTAAGCACCTATTAATTATTTGTATTCATTTCATTCTTCTCATAAAATCTGGATCAATGGTATCAGAGTGGTCTTCTCCTTCTTGTCTTAATGCATGTCCCTAACGAGGTCGGAGTACAAAGAGTTGGGTCTCGAGATTGTTTCTATTGAGGACAAAAGCTCTCGCACACCCAAGAAACCTCTCATGGAAGGAGAAAATAAATATGATGGGAAAGGGGATACTTTCAAACTGTTGATTGAGGAATCCCTCATGCAACAAAGGAACGAGATGATGGATAGTTTCATGCAAATCCTTCGGCGGCTACCAGCAAGCGATGCATCTTCTGTGAGCAAAAGGAAATAGAGGAACCCTCATTATTTACGGTCACGACCACCTAGGAATCCTTCAGGGGTGCTATTAAGGAACAATACTACCCTGTCAGAAGTTATGATGACTTGTATACCAAATGGACCACATTGCGGCAAGAAAGAGACCAAGCAGTGCTAGATTTCACAAATATATTTCATACCTTGCGCACCAAGCTGGGTATCAAAACTTCAAAGAAACATATGGTTCTCAAGTATCGCAATGCTCTACATATATACGTCCAGACCGAAATGGAATTTCTGGACATCTAATCCTTGGGCGTGGCCTACCGATATGTCGTCAAAATCGAGCAAAAGCTCAAACAAAAGACATGACAATTTGGGCCTGGGAACCCCTCACAACAAAATCCAGGAAAGGGTAGCCCCAAACCATAGAACAAAGGATAGATCAAATATGGGCAGTATCGGGACAACCAATCCAAGCCGCAAGAAAAGAAGGACACCGGAAAGACAAAGAAATATACTGGGAAGTGGTGTGACTTCCATAAGATCCCTTGGCATAACATTGTTGACTGTCGCACAAAGAAGTCGTTGGTGGCTGAAGTGAAAGCCTCTGAATCAGATGTGGGTTCATACTCTGAGCCAGAACCATAAAGGGGAAGATGAATCATTGATGTGAAACCCAATGCCACCATTGCTACCACCAAGCTCCAGCCTAGTGAACCAGATGAGCCAGAAGAATGAGAATGCCTCTTCCATTCACAGATGTGGGTAAAAGGCACCCCGATGCACTTCATTGTTGATAGCAGTAGCCAAAAGAACCTCATCTCAGCAGAGGTCATCAAGCGGTTGGCCCTGCTAACAATGTCGCACCCACAACCCTACACCATTGGATGGCTTCGCCAAGGAAGTGATCTCCACGTCAGCCAACAGTGTTGACTGTCATATGATATCAAGCCCTTCAAAGATGAGGTATTGTGTGAGGTTTCTCCTCTCTAAGTTTGTGATGTTCTTTTGGGCCAACCTTATTTATGGAAACATCATGTTTTATATGAGTCTAGGCCTCGTAGTGTTATTATTACTTTGAACAGGAAATTGTACATGATACCCGAGGTAGTTCCACCTAGTGTTATTTCCTTGATCTTTGTTAAGAAATGCAGGAAGGTCATCTCTTAGATGAGGAAGTTTGTCTTCTTCGTGATTCTCTCTCAGAATAAGCGAAAGATCATAGCCACATCTAGGGTCTCTATGGTCAACCTCTCCACACAACAAAAGAAAGTAGATAAGGTCGTGGAAGAATACTCATATATCATCTCCTCACCTACCGAGGTACCTCTGCACTACCAGGTCAAGCACCCCATCGATCTGACCCCCAACGCACCGCTACCCAATGGGCCAAACTATCATTTCTCTTTGTTAGAGAATGAGGATATCCAGTGACAGATCCAAGAACTACTCCATAAGGGGCACACCCATCCCATATCATCACCTTGAGGGATCCCAATCATGCTAGTACAAAAGAAAGATGGAACCTAGCGACTTTGCATTGATTACTGGGCTCTAAATAAAATCATAGTCAGAAACCAATACCTGATTCCCTAAATCAACGACCTCCTTGATCAACCACGGGGGCCAAATATTTCAGTAAGATTGATCTGAAGTCTGGCTATCACCAGGTCCCGATAGAATAGACAGATGTATGGAAAACCACCTTCAAGTCAAAGGAAGGCCTTTTTGAATGGTTGGTCATGCCCTTTGGTTTGACAAATGCTCCAGCCACTTTCATGAGGATGATGGATGATATCCTATGACCATTCACCAATACTTTTGTAGTGGTGTATCTGGATGACATTCTCATTTACAGTAAGACTTGGACCGAACACTTGCAGCATATTCAACAGGTCCTGCACACCTTGCGGCAACACAAGCTATATGCCAACTTGGAAAAATGATCCTTCGGCATGGACAGGGTCCATTACCTGGGATACATAAATGATCAGCATGGCGTACATGTGGATTCAACCAAGATCCAATTCATCCATGACTGGATAGCCCCAACCACACTCACTTAGCTTCAGAGCTTCTTGGGCCTTTCCAATTTCTACCATAGGTTCATGTTGGGATTCTCCCATATTTCATGGGCCCTCAACCAAATAACCAGGGGTGGTGGTAAGGAAAAATTTGCGTGGGGCCAGTCCCAACAACAATCATCCGACGATTTGAAGAAGCGCTTGTGCTCATCCCCAGTACTTTCACTACCAGACCTGCAACAACCCTTTAAGATTGAGACAGATGCTTCAGACTATGCAATGGGCATCATTCTCACTCAACACATCCACCTCATAGACTATCATAGTGAGACCCTACTTATGAAAAATAAATGTACTCCATTGTCCAAGCCTACCGCCAGTGGAGACATTACATTCTTGGGAAGGAGATAGTCATCCACACTAATCATAAACCACTACAGTTCATGCAGACACAAGGAAAATTTTAGAATGATCGCCATCAAAAGTAGTCCACATACTTGCAGTAATTCCACCTCAACATCAAGTATAAAAAAGGAAGAACTAATCGCGTCGTCAATTGCCTCAGTAGACTGCCAGTTGCGACACTCACCACGGTGCTAGACTCTTGTGGCCATGAGACCTCTGGATGGCCCCAACTCTATGAGACAGACCCAGACTTCACCACCACCTACCAAATGTTGGGTGCAAATGCAGTTGTCAATAATTTCCATCTTTAGGATGGGTTGTTGTGTTGTCTGGGCCATATATGTGTTCCATCAAGAGAGCGAGTGAAGATGATCTAGGAATCCCACTACAGTCAGGTGGCAGGACACTTTGGTGTCAAAAAGACAATGGCGATGCTACATAAACATTTCTACTAGTTGAAACTTCGATAGGAGGTCAGAAAGTATATCAGGTCCTGCACTGCCTGTGTTATTGCCAAACCAACCACTAAGAAACAAGGCATGTACACCCCTCTTCCTACTCCTGAAATTCCATGGGAATCCATCTCAATGGACTACATGTCGGGCCTCCCATCCACCAAGCGGGGAAATGACTGTGTTTTTTTGGTTGTTGATCGCTTTTCTAAGATGGCGATTCTGGTTTCTTGCAAGAATAACATCATAGCAGAGGACACTGCCAAGCTCTTCTTTGAACGAGTCTAGTTACATTTTGGAATCCCACAAACCATTGTCTCATATCGGGACAGTCAATTTTTCAACACATTCTGGTCGAGCCTCTGGTCAGTGCTGGACACCAAGCTCACCAAATCCACGACCTTCCACCCTCAGATAGATGGCCAAACCGAGGTTGTAAATCGAATGATTTTACATACTCTTCGCATGTATAATTCAAATCACCCTCGCACATGGGATGAGATCCTTCCCTATGTCCAACATATCTACAATCGAGCCCTGCATATCTCAACTGGCCACAACCCCTTTTAGGTGGGGTTGGGATTCCAACCATTGGGTCCCATAGATGTTGCACTTCCCCTTGTGGTCACCTCAACCGACTCATCTCCTTCTCCAACTAAAGCTAAAAAAGCCACCTGTTTCATTAAGCGGATCCAGCACAGCCACCAACAGGTTCAGGATATCCTACAAAAGTCCAATGACAAGTACAAGCAGCGCCGTGATCAACATCAGGTGCCACATAAGTTTCAGGTCGGTGACAAAGTTTGTTTGCACTTGTAGAAAGAATGCCTTACAGGACCCCATTGGAAGCTTCACCCACTTTATTATGGTTCATACACCATCACCAAGGTTGTGGGGGATAATTCTTTTGAGCTCAACATTCCTCCTTTCCTTGGCCTACACCCAGTGTTCAATGTGGATCTCCTTCACCCTTATTTCCCACCATTATTGGACACCTCAGACGTAGCAGAAAAAATAACACCAACAGAGCTCAACCCCGACTACATGCAACAGGAATCCAGCGATCATATTTTGGACACACATATCAAGGGAACTCAATAGCAAAGGATCCATCTTTATCGAGTCGTCAAAGCAGGGCAGCTCCTGCACCAAGGCAAGTGTCTCACCTAGGGCCAAATTCAGCAGAAATTTCCTCATCTGATCGGGGAACTCAACGCAATGGAAACCATTTATTCCTAAGGAGGGAGGATTGATACAGGTGGATATTAGTGGCCACCCACCTTTTCCAACTGGCTCAAAATAATTTTCTGGCAATTTTGGCAATTTACTATTTTTAGCAGTTTTAACTGCCGGGGCCATTTTGAGGGTCTAAATGAAAGTTTTTCAGGATAGAGATTCTCAATGATATACAAAGGAATTATTGAACCCCAGAAATTAATATCCTCTATGATACCTTTCCAATGGGCTATCATACACCTAAAACAAAGATCGTATGCAAAAGTTACGACCCCAGGAAGTTGATGTACTAACTTACCCAGACGGGGCCCACATGACTTTTGGCGCTTCATCTCCTAGGGTTAGGTTTTTGGATGTATAGGGTTTTTGGAATTCTTGTTTATTGTAAAAATTCCTTCAGAGCCTCATTGTAATCATCTTCTTTTGAATGAGCACAGTCAGGACATCTCTTCTCAGAGATAAGACACCACCATTCCAACAAGCTTGTTTCCGCTGCATTTTACAGTTTCAGCTTATTTCCTTATTGAATAGAAAACCATTTTTACTGTATCTCTGTTATTTCGTGTTAAGCACCTGTTAATAATCTGTAGTAATTTAGTTCTGCTCATAAAATATGGATCAGTCTTCCACTCAGTTCCTCCATCATATATTAGAAATTCCTATCAAGAACATCATTGTAGAATTCATCCTAGATTTGTCTGAACTTTCGTTCAATTGCTCCAAGTACTGCTCAATGTCCCAATATAAGTTTCCCAACAACTTAGCGTTGTGAGTCCTTTCATATGGCTCGAGTTCCTTTATACTGATTCTCATCAGCATGACAGAAGAGCTTTGTCTGTTAGCCAAATCTCATTTCAACAATGTGATGGTGTCGTCTTGGTCCTTCAACCTCTATGTGACTGTAGAAAGTGTTTCCTCCGCTGCCTTGAGTCTATTCTGAATGTCATTGGTAAAGGTGTTAGTCATCACGTCTACAGTTGATTAGTACTCCTGAATGAATTCATTAAACCCTCACTTCATCTTTCTCATCTCAATCTCCATTCGGTTGACCTTCTCACCATGTTGACACAATGTGTTCGTCATCCGCTCGACATTCCTCTCCAAGACAACGATTTGGTCCTTTATTTTTCATATCTTGGGATCCCTCTCGGTGTCACTACCATCAACCATGGATGGCCCTCCAAGTATATTCACTTTAATTTTGAAGGGTTCGTCCAAGGTACCTAAGATATTGTCTCAATACTTCTTCAAAACTCTGCAATCAACTCTGCGATTACTACTATGATTAGGCCTGCAAAAATTTATGTGATGGTCTTGCCTTTGTCTGCCTTTCCCAAGTTCTTGGTTCACCCTCAGAACTATGTTCTTGGCCTACTCAAGGAGTGTGACCAGGTCTACTCATGATTCATAGCTTCATTTACAACTCTGTCTTTCACTTTATTCACAAACCACCAAGTCTGTGATTGGTTAGTTCTTCGAACCCTCACCAAGCCTTCGCCCAGACTTTCTTTCCAACAAGTTCACCCCTCCAAAAAAATTTATGACTGAAATAGTGGAGAATATTCAAGTATGCTTTGATACCACATGCCACGAAGGTGAAAATGTGGTGAAGAGCTCACCAAACTGTCTTTCAATTCTGCTATGATACCACCTATCGTCAAGATAGTGGTCAACAGTTCCCCAACCCTTCTCCAAAATATGAAACAAAACCACTCTGATACAACCTGTCACAACCTCACAGGACACCTGATTAGATATTGTGATCATTCACATCTTGAGGGCATGCGAGACTGTGACGGTTCTTACCTGGTTTCTTGGCACACCAAGAATACTTCATTCATACTATGCTTCCTCACCTAGAACATACCTATACTCTATTATAGGATATTGGTGAGTCACACTCCTACTCTAGTGCAACTCTTTCTTACTTAGAAAACTTTTAACATATTTTAACACTTAGTCTTATTTAAGCATACATTCCATGAATGAATCCAAGAGAACAATTGTGGAACAAACAAAGAAAAACACAGATATAGTGCGGGTGGCACAAACTGTGCCTAACACCTGGCTAAGTCTTTGTTATTGCGAAAAAATTACAATATGAGCACTACCAGATTGATTTAAAAATTTTGCAAAGTCACATGACTTGTCTCACCTCACCAAGACACTCATGAAAATATTTGTCACACCAAGACTCTATGTTGCAACTATCTCTGCAACCTCATGCAGTGCACCTTAGACGTGCCCACAACCGCAGACTTGATGTACCTTCTTTTCCATAGAATTTCACCAAACTAACACAGATTTTGGTTCTACCTCACACATGCCTCCATACACCTGCATTTCTAGACTTCCCTAAAACCTCCCAGAGCATCCCGCCCTTGGTTACTTGTCTTTCATATTGAAAAATATGCCTTAGTTTGTTGCCTCAAACTTACCTCATACTTGTTCTCCAAATCTCTTGCCCAAAATCCTCTCCACCTTCATTTTCTTATGTGCCCTTGCTTTTATATGGACTCCAAGGGTCACTTGTGTGAAATTTCATGTCCCTTGGGTCGACATGCCTCATTCTTGGGCGTGCACCCCTTTCCTTGTGCACTCTCTCATGCTAATCATCATGACTCCTCATGGGTCTGTTAATGGGGTCATCCAACCTCTCCAATGTGCCCATGCTATCGAGGGAAGATGGGTCCACTCATTGGGCATGATCCCAAGTTTCATTTCCATTTCCTAAATGCAACCCAGGTCTATGTCAATCATGCACTCAAGGTGATCCTACTCACATCATGCACTCAAGGTGAGCCTACTCAAGGTGATCCCCTTTAGTTCCACACGTTAACATCATGCACTCAAGGTGATCCTACTCACACCCAAACGTTTTTTTGTTCTCCCAAATGATCGCTTCTTCGTTCTGCTCTTTGTTTGTTCGGTTGTTGATTCTTCCCAAGAAGCATGTACAATTGGTGGGTGTTGTGAGAGACCTTATACCACTCACAATCAAGTCAATTATGTGGTTTCCTATCCTCATTCCTCTCAACACCGTATACAGGTTGGCCTATACCCACATAACTTTTAATTCTCTATGAAATTTTAATTCTCTATACTCCTAGTGAATGTAGACCCTTGAACCCTTTACCATCAATCTTGGGATCTGTCCCCCATAGTTCCTTATCTTCATTTGAATTTAAATTTTATGGGATATTATTTTCCAAGTCCTACAAATTCAAATTGTTTTCCTTTTTTTTTATGTGTGATAGCACCAACACTTCAAAGTTTTGTCCCTTAGTCACATTAGGGTTTTGAGGAATAGGTTTTTTTGGTTGTGGAGACTTTAGAACTAGAATTGCCTCCATGATTGACCCTATATTAGACCCTTTTGAATATTTCCATTGCACTAGCAATTCCTCTCTCGACTTGAAAATAGATAGATGAACTCCTCCTCCCCTTTCTTTGAGTAGTTTACTAGATCCTCCTCCTCCATGCCTTCATGACCCTTCAACATTGATTAAGTTATGTGAAGTGGAAGCATGAAAATAATGAAGCAAATAATTAACATATATGTGGACAAAGAAAACTAGATCGGGTAGTATTTGTATCAATGTGTGATGAGTTGTACATTGCTCTATGATAGTGAGCATGAAAAGAAAGAATATTCATTGCTTATGATTCATATAATACTTTGTATATATAGAAAAAATTTCAATCACATAAGTCATTATTTAGTTATTGATGGGTTGATCCAAGTGGAAAGATGAGATTCATTGAAGTGTGTTATCATTGTACATTGATTTGTACTTCCATGCAATGAGACTTGATTCAATGAACTATAGTTTTTCATGAAATTGAGATTGAAAAGGGCGTAGTTAATGTAACTTTCATCAATGAGTAACTCATCAACAAAGGAATTATTGATTAAAGGATGGTAGACAAGGTGTTTATCGACAAGTATATCATTGAGAATGGAGTTGTCAACGTGAGGGAAATCGACAAGTGTGTTATCAACAAGTGTTGTAGACAAGTGGGTTGTCAACAAAATAATTGTTGACAAGTGGATTATCAACTAGAGTGTCATCAACAAGTGATCTATCAACAAGCATGTCATCAAAAAGTAGGTTATTGAAAATAAGATTATTGGCATCATCAAATAAAATGTTCACAATGGTTGTCGATGTCAATAAAATCACAATTGATGAAGTCATTGTCAACAATGAATGAGTGTTTGGATCAATCCACCCCATTGGAGAGAAATGATCCCCATTTCAATAACATTTGGGGCCAAAGTTGTAGGTGGATACTACTACTAAGGGAAAACATGGCCGACTAAAATATTGTTTCACTAAAAAGTTTCATTCTACTTGTCTTACTTCATTTTAGTAATTTTGTACCACCATGTTTGAACCTCGAAAAAAACGATGAGGTTTTGAATGATAACTCCCATGTCTATCCCAAAGGTATAGATGTCCCAAGATGACATTGGCAATGTTGAAGTCTCCATCACGAAGGACATAATCAATGTATGTATCTTCAACCATGGTGGTCTTATGTGCTATGATAGGTAGATAATCATAGAATGGAAAAAGGATGAATATTCAATTAGTGATATTCATAACATATATCAACAAGAATATTTGGAGGAATGGTTGAACATATTGTTGATGTTATGGTAGTTGGGGAAGGTATTAACCTCCACATGTAACCTTTGACTAGATTAGAATATTCTGGAAGTAAGAGAAACCCTAAACAGATGTGTGAAAACCCTAGAAGACAAGTCGACCTAGAAGAATAAATAATATTAGAATATAATTACCAGAAATTCAAGTCGACCTAGCCACAAAAGTCAATGGACAGATTAATATAAATAGAGGACGTCTTGGATCATTTTTTCACTCACCACACTCACTCTCTTAGCCAGTATAGCGCAAGTTTGGAGATGTAGTGGCATACAAGGAAGGCACATCTTCTAGGGTGGTTCTTGGTGGTGCTTGGTGATATTCTTGGTGATATTAATTCCAAGTATGGTGCAAGTTTGAGAGAGTAGTGTAGCTGCAGTTGTTGCAGTTGTGTATGGTACTTGTTATGTGGATATGAAGACTCTATCTCTTGTGCTCTACCCTTGGAGAAGGAGCACTCTACTTGTCTTGAGTTTTTGCTGCATTTAGCATCTAGGGTTTATCTTTTGGTTCTAGTATGGCTTTCCGAAATAATTTTGTCAAAGGTTAAGGTGCTTGGGGGTGGCTTCATGCCTATGGATGGGTGTCAATAGAGATATTGTCTATGGTGAAAATGAGCACATCAATTATTTTAACAGGTTATGGGACCACACTATCTTCAGATAGTCCAACCACTAGAAGGTAGATTGGGAGGTTATTTCTTGTTGCAGCACCAATTGTACTTGCAATCAAAGTTTTGTTGCAACAACGAAACCCTAACCCTCTTGTTGAGTCACCTTAAGTGAAGCTCTTGACCTAATTATTGGATATTATAGTGAACCTTAGCCTAGTTCACCTCTTGGTACCCTAAAATAGCAAAAACTTCAGGTTTGAATTTTTGGTCAAAGTCAAAGTCAAAGTTTGACTGGTCAAAGTCAAAGTCAAAGGTTCATTTCTGGTCAAATTGATTCTATGGTCAAAATTGAAATTTCATAGTTTCTAGCTTGTTCTAATCACTAAACCTTTTGATTATGTTTCTAACCTCTCCTTGTCAAGATGGTCTCTAGTTTCAGATTGGAAGACAAGATGGGACGATGCTACAAAGATTTCAAGGTATGCACTTGTATATGCTTTTCAAGTTATATCATCTAGAAAAACATTATTGTGTTTGTGGGGGATGTACAAGAGACCTTGTCCAATAAGTGATCATGGATTCAGTGTGGTCAAAGGAACAAGGGCACCCTCCATAGCAGTTGAGGCTTCAGGTTCTAGGTTTGATTAAATTGATAAGTTTCCAATTTTCACATATCAAGGTTGATAGTTGCTACATTAAAAATTGTAAAAGTAGTCTTTGAAAGGTTCTATTACTGCTAGATGTAATGAATACTTGATGGCATGTGAATATTATTGATATAGATGCTTATTATACTTTTTTACAAAATGAACTAACGTCTCCTCCAAAGAGATATTTCTTGTTTTGCTCCCAGGAAGTTCACCTTGATCATATTATGTTGATCATCATGAAATTGTTATCCATTCTTGTTACCATAGATATGTTCTTATGAAAATGATATTATATTGGAAATACTTTTATTGTTCTTGTCTCGGGAAGGTTATCTTACAAGATTTCATGGAGGCTACCATGGAAATGTATTTGGTTGTTCCAAATAAGTTACTATGAAAGAATGATTGATCACAACACTGGAAGAGTGTTGAAGAATGTTGTATTCTATTTTCCTTTGTTATTGTTCTTGTTCCAGGTAGGTCACAGGTGATATCTCTAGGAGGGAGCTATAGTGACAGTTGCAAACATGGAGCAGATGACTTCATCAGTGGTGAAGCAGATGATCTCACCAAGTATCAATTATAAAGGAAGCATGGAAAGAAAAAGAAGTTTTGTACATCCTTCACTCAAATGCATGTCAACCTTATCACTAAATGGGTATGTACATTATGGTTCATTTATTGATGATCTCTCACATAAAACTTGCATTTGTTTCTTGGAAGCAAAAGGGAAAAGTATTTAGTAAGTTTGAGGAATTCAAGCACTTGTGGAAATCTTATCTAAAAAGAAGTTAAATATATTGAGGTTCGATAATGGAGGAAAGTAAACCTCAAATGATCTCAATACATTTTGCAGAGAAGACGGGATTAGGAGGGAGATCATCACTTCCTACAATCCTCGGTAGAATGGTGTGGAAGAAAGAAATAATTGTTCAATTATGGAAGCAGTAAAAGCCATGATCCATGATTAATACTTACCAATGCATTTGTGGGCTGAAACATCTAGGACCGTGATGAGGTATGTGATAAAGATCCTACAACTCCCAGGATTAGAGTTGTAGAGGGAAGTAAGAATGTTGTATCAGACATGGCAGAACCACAAAGATATGAATATCCACACCAAGATAAGACTAAGAAGAGAAGATCAACTTGAACTCATGAGATCATGGTACTCTAGATAGAACTTTCAAAGAAAGAAAGAAGTCAAAACCATATTATAGCTACAAAACCCTCCACCTTTGAAGAAACAGTCAAGCAGAAAGAATATAAGGAATTTGTGATGGAATAATATCAATCATGAAAAATGATGTATGAAAATTGTTCCTAAATGAGTTTACAAGACAAAGCATGCAGTAGATGGGAATATAGATAATTACAAGGCACGATTAGTGGCTAGAGGTTTCTCCCAACTGGAGGGAGAAGATTATGATGAGACGTATGCTCCGGTTTCCATATCTACATCTATCAGAGCCATCATATCTCTAACAACATCCATGGGTTGGATTTTACATCATATGGATGTAAAGATTGCCTTTCTCAATGGAGTAATTGAGGAAGAGGTATATATAGATAAACCTCAAGGTTTTTAGGTACACCCAAGAGAAACCCATGTATGAAAATTGAAGAAGGTATTGTATAGACTCAAGCAAGCTCCAAGAGCTTGGTATGCACGTATTGATAGCTATTTGATGAGACTTGGATTTTCCAAGAGTCATGTCGATCCAAGTCTCTATTTTGAATGATGCACCTGTGATTCTACTGTTATATGTTGATGATTTGTTCCTGGCATGTGCAGAGCCTCTCATTATCCAGTGTAGGAAGGAGTTATCCTCATAGTTTGATATGAAGGATCTTGGTCTCATGCTCTATTACTTGGGATTAGAAGTATAGTAGAAGCATGGTGAAGTCGTCCTAGGACAAGGGAAGTATGTTATAAAGATCCTTCAGAAGTTTGGGATGATGGATTGCAAATCCATGGAAACTCCCATGGTAACAAATCTGAGGAAGTTGAGAGACTATAGTTCTGATCTAGTAGAATCGTCCCTGTACCGGTAGTTGGTTGGACCATTGATGTATTTGGTAAATACCAGACTGGACACTTTCTTTGTTGTGAACATGTTAAGCCAGTTCCAGGTGGAACCCAGACATGAGCATTGGATAGCTGCAAAGCATATCTTGAGATATGTTCGTGGGACGATAACCTATGGTTTGAGATATGCCTCAAACAAAGAAGTACAACTGCATGGATTTGATGATTCATATTGGGCAGGGAGTGAAGATGAAAGAAATGGTACTTCTGGTATGTGTTTCAGTTTGGGATCTGTTATGATATCATGGGCTAGCAGGAAACATAATTATGTTGCACTCAACACTGCATAAGTAGAATATATTGCAGCTTGTGATGCTTGTATGAAAGAAATGTGGCTCCATAAGCTGGTTTCTGGACTATTTGATCGAGTGCTAGATTCGACCCTGATATATTGTGATAACCAAAGCTATGTGAATCTCTCAGAGAACCTGGTGTTCTATGATAGGTCGAAGCACATTGAGATCAAGTACTATTTCTCCATGATAAAATCCAGAGGGGAGAAGAGATTCTCCAGTATATCTCCAGTAATGAGCAGACAACAGATATTTTGACTAAGCCTTTGTCCAAGATAAATTTTCCATACTTGAGGGACAAGTTGGGGCTCGTGGAGATTGCTCCATTCATTGAAAGGGAGGATATGACTTCCTTGGTTGGGAGGGAGATTTGATATGTGGCATCATGGAATTTCAATGAGTTGTGGATCTGTATCATGCTAGTACAACTTAGAGATGGGCATACAACTTAGAAACGATGCTTGCATCATGCTAGATATGATCATGCTAGCACAACTCATATATGATACAAACGGTTGGAGTTGTTGATGATACAGTGTCTTGAGGATCATCATGATAGTACAACTTAGAGGTGGACATACAACTTAGATATGATGTATTGACATCATGCTAGTTATGTTCATGCTAGTACAACTTAGAGACGATGTTGATGAGCCGCATTATGCTAGATATAGCCATTCTAATACAACTTAGATGCATCATACAACTTAGATATGATGCATTGGCATCATGCTAGATATGTCATGTTAGTATAGATTAGAGATGACCATACAACTTAAAGATGATGCAGAGGTCTCGCGTCATGCTAGATATGATCATGCTAGTACAACTTAGAGGTGGCATACAACTTAGATATGATGCATTGGCATCATGCTAGATATGTCATGCTAGTACAACTTAGAGATGATCATACAACTTAGAGATAACATAGTGAGGCACTGATCTACACCATGCGAGTACAACTTAGATGTGGCATACAACTTAGATATGATGAATAGACATCATGCTAGATATGTCATGCTAGTATGACTTAGAGATGATGTAGATGATACTCCAAATCACGTCAGTACAACTTAGATATGATGCATTCACATCATGCTACTACGACTTATAGGTGATGCAGTTGATGACATTGTTGATGCAGGATGATATCAGATGATATGATTTGATTATTGTGGAGACTATATGTCTATGGACAATAGTTGTATGCTATTATGGTGGATGTGCTCCACTGGTAGTGACTGTGTGTCACTGGTTAGTAGTTGTGTGCTACTAGGAGTGGTTGTGTACCACTGGACAATAAATGTTTACTACTATGGATAGACACAGTTATGTTCTATTGGATGG
>ML828568.1:99364-109638 GCA_009831015.1 Picea engelmannii | reverse complement strand
AAGTGATAATTGCAAACTGGGCAAGTAATCGAAACAAATCACGGCTAGGTTTAATATAGAATTAAATCGTGAATCTAATCTCGTTTTACAAGTCCAATTCAAACAGAATATTCATTGCAATATGAATCCAACTGATAACACGGAAGAGCTAACAGTAAACCGATGCGTATTAACCGGATGGGTTTTTCACATAACCGTTATGAATTGATTTGGATGTATTTTAACAGGATCATATTGAAAATAATCCGAATTGTATTCCTGTTGGTCGAAAGCCATATAGGACATAAAACCGTAACGATTAACCATATCAACATTGTTGCCAATCATAGCATAAACATTATAACGAAATCGAAACAAAATGTGATTGTGTTCGAAATTGGATATGAGAAACACTTCCTGTTATGAATAGATAAAAACAAATTTGATTAACAACAGAGCATCCGTTTCAACTCCATCAAGCAAGTCAAATCCACACCAAGATCAATCAAATCGATGAAAATCCAATCGAAGTTAAACAGGGAAAACGAAATTCCATCTAGTCAAAGCAAGGCTATGTATAGAATGCAAGCCATATAATAGAGTCAATCAATGCTATGAACAGAGCTATTTAAAACCAAATTGAATTCGTTATATAACCCTGAATTATTTACAAAAAACGATTGATATCAAACATACCTGTGTGATGTCAAAGATCGAATTATGCCAACTTAGAATTCACGACCGTTGTAGCTGATTCCACATTTTTAAACAAGATAGAGCCTGTCGTCCTTTGTTTTTTATCCGTGTCTTGTAACTTAGCCTTTTGACTGGTAAGGAGTGCAACTTGGTCCTCCAAAGAATGAATTCTCGACTGTAGAATAGGAATATCAAGATAATATCTTTCTAACCACGAGTTGCATTGGTCACAGGGTGGCGCTATAGGTTTTGACAAAGTAGGAGAGGGTTTGGATAGATGACTGGGGTCTTCACAAGGCAACTTAATGCCTGGGTAGTTAGGGTCGTTTTGTAGGCAGGGGAGTAGGTTTGATACAAAGTCATACGAGGGTTTGGCACACAAACCTTGCGAATAGGGGTATTCGCTTGCCAAGAAGCGCTCCACTTCTGAATCCGAGTCCTCACTCAACACGATAGGGCTTGGATCGACAGGAGGTTTCAACTTATTTCTTGCCATATGCGAAATCAAACGTGCATTCTTTTTGCTTTTGGCATTTACAGTGGGTTTCACCTTGGGATTTTTACCCATAGGCTTGATAGTCTCAACACTCTTCGTCACAGAGTGGGGTAGGTCGATAGGTGAGTCAGTCAAGGGTTTAGGTAGCAGGATGCTATAGGGAACTGAGGGTATAGACTTAACCTCGCTCACCACTGGTTTGTTGACCTGTGGAGGGTTCGAATCCTCAAAATAATTCCGAGCAATGAAATTGCTCCAGCAATCTCCGTGTAAACACAAATGATAAACAATAATAAGCTTAACCAGACCATAATGAAAGGGGCTACTATCAACTTGGTTCCTTTTGTACTTCTTTGACATTTTAAATAGGCTTCTATGAAAATAATAGGGCATATTGAGCTGATAACCCATGAAAACCATAAGCAAACGAAGGTGGTGTAAGAAAACAAACCCGTACTGACCCTCGCAGGTGATAAACTGTTTGATTATCATCAATAAATCATGCCAACGCTGTTTAAGCATGGTTACGGGAAAACCTTTATCACAGGAGATAACTTTATGCAACTGGAAGAGCAGTGTCCAAGGGACCTCCTCTACTTTGCAATTCTTGGACCATCATTGTCCAGTGACAGGCAAACCTGCAGCAAGACTGATAAACTGTTCGTCAATTTCCAATTGAATATCCCCGACCTTGGCTCGACAGCCATCAAAGGTCAAAGCAAATTGTTGGGCTACGCAGAGGTTAAAACCCTCAAATTTTTGTATAAATGGCAGCCACCCATTGTCCTCGAGGTCACTGTGGGCACTGTCAAACATCAACAGAGCTTGGCTGCCATTGGGTTCAGCTCGGACGACAGGGGCCATGGTGCGGTCACATGGTAAGGGTTTGGGTCGAATACACTAACGCATAGGAGCAGAGTCATTCGATCATAACAACAATGAACGATCAAAGGGGAAGCATTAATGTGCGCATGCGAGGGTGGTGGAGTTATTCACCGCCATGCATAATAGTTATGGAAAAGTACAACCAGAAAAATGCACATCAGTTCCAACAATTATAGCATAGTTCAAACCATATCGTTTGCCAACCAAAGAATCAAACGGTAAGTGATATGCCAACGCGCCATTGTATAGTTTTTCAAACCATTAACATTCAACGTGAAACCCATCACCAAGTGTTACCAATGCGCCATTGTATAATGTTTAATCAATGTTTTAAAACCATTGTGCCATTTAATACTCATAAAATTTTCAAGCCAAGGGCCATAAAACGAATATCATAAGGATCACATCATATATAAAAACAAGAATAAATTATAACCCCTATGCAATTCAATGACTAGGCAAGTATAAAACTATATGCTCAATGCTTCATAAGTTTTATAAAATCAAGTTACGCAATCAAAGTAAGAATGTCCAAATGGGCACAGTTCGAAAATCCTTTCAGCCACATAACGATAAACCAAAGGTAAGTGCCATAGAAAATATCAATAAAAAGATGATGACAATTCAGATAGTGATCGAAAAGTGACCTCAAAAGGAGAAGTTTTCACGCTTATAGTCATGAAAACTTAATGAAGACCAATTTGCAAGTGTCGCAAGAAATGAAAATATCGTTTATTTGAAAAATACGACGGCAATTTGAAGTTCAGAAGACATAGGTGTAGGCAGCTTATAGGACAATAGAAAAAAATATAATTGGCTGCCAACAATGGTGACACACTGGTGGAAGCAGTTATCTCTGTTCAAAAGAAATAAATTCAGATTAGGACAACAAAGAAAATTTCAACTCAAAATAACACCAGAAAATCGTACAAACATCATCATATACCATCTTTTCCAGCAGTGTTTTAAAAGACGAGAACCAATAACAGTCTTAAGATCAACAAGTCACGATATTAAAGATAAAATCTTCAATACTGTTGGCATAGCCACTGCTTCCAGCAGGCATCCATAGCCTCGACAGGGTTGCCATTTAACCCACTCTGACATTTGTATCCTGTCAAGAAGTTCTAGACCAGAATAAAGAACAATAAAGAGGTTTCTCATTTTTTTTTTTTAATAGATTTTCATGTACCCGACATTGCTTCGCTGCCAGCAGGCCTGTTCAGTACCCCGGCGAAGTTGTCTTGGCACCATGCATGCATTTACCCGCTGCCAGCAGACCTGTTCAGTATCTCGACGGGTTTACAAGCACTTCCCACAGCTCTTATTCATAATTTTGTTTTATTTTTCTTTTGTAGATAGCTGAGCGGGGTGACGCTGAAAGTCTTGATATTTTAACATATTTTTTTAGACCTCATCAGAATTTTTTAGCACTGTCCTTTATTTAGTTCCAGAAATGTTTTATTTATAAAAACAACTTCTTATGACAGGGAGACATATTTTGAGTCATTCCTTTACGGAAAAGGGATAGCGTAAAAAGATAATAGATGGTCATGACAAACTTTGCTCAGAGATTGAAATCAGTAAACTTCTTTCAAACAACAAAAATTTTCCAACGTAGATATCAATCTAGCAATACATCACTGATGTTTGTACAAACTTTCAGAAGTTATTTCAGTGAAGAAATTATTCTATTGTCTTTGTCTGAATGGCTCAGTGCACAGGTATGCATAAAAAGACAAAAACTGATCGATTCAAAACAAAATCAAAACAGAAAACAAATGAAAAAATGCAAAGGAAAACAAAATATTTACATAATATACAAGGGTAGTTATCAAGAAAAGTATCTTTTCAGGGCTTGGCCATTCACCGGGTAGGTGTCAAGCTGCCCTTCAAGATTCTGTAATCGAAAGGAACTAGGACCCAACTTTTCAGCAATTAGAAATGGCCCAAGCCATAAGTTTTGAAACTTGGTGTGCTCACCCTTTCCTTCGTGTGGTTTGTCTCACTTTAAGACGAGATCGCCTACTTCAAAATTCCTATCAGAAGCAGAATTAGAATCGAACCAGCTTTTAATCAATTGTTGATGTTGATCTAACTTACGCTTAGCTTGGGTTCTTACTTATTCTAACTTCATCAAAGCATTAATTCGGTTTACAACAGGGGGACAATCTTCTTCTTGGATTTTTTGTGACAACTGAAGTGAAGGAAGAAGAATGTGAGGTGGCAGAATGACTTCTCTGCCATAAACAAGAATAAAGGGGGAGTTACCTATAGAGGCTTTGGGTGTTACCCTATTAGGCCATAGTGCGCTCAGCAGTGCATTGTGCCAATTCTTGTGATTTTCAACCACAGTTCTCTTGATAATTTTGATCAAGTTCTTGTTTGTTGATTCTACTAAGCCGTTTCCCTAGGGGTAGTAACTAGCAGAATACTTTAGCTTAATTCCTTTCTCCAAAGAAAAATCACTCATCTCAAGAGAAAAAAAGTATGAAGTATTATCAAAGACTAGACAATCAGGGATACCGAAACGGGTGATAATATTCGAGTTTAGAAAAGCGATAACCTGACTGGTGTTAACAGTTCTTAGCGCAACAACTTCGAACCATCGTGTAAAGTAGTATGTGGCTATCACAATATACTTGTGTTGTTGTGAGGATGGAGGGTTGATAGGACCTATGATATCAAGGCCCCATTGCTGGAAAGGAGAATCTACGGAGACGGGTTGCAAGGGAAAGGCTTGTTTTTGCAATCGCCCTGATGCTTTTTGACAGATGATGCATTTACGACATAAGGCATGGTCATCCCTAAAAAGCGTGGGCCAGTAATAACTGGCTCTTAAAACCTTATGAGCAGTGGTGTCACCACCGAAGTGACCACCAGCTTCTCCTACATGCAACTCAAGCAAGACTTTTTATGCTTCGTCTTTTTCGAGGCAGCACATCACTACGCCGTCAAAATTCTGACGAAACAATATACCATTAACTAGATGAAAGGAGGCAGAATTTAGTCTCAACGCTCTTCTTTTGGTGGGGTCGAGGTGATGGCGTGCTGATCCATGTTCAAGACAGAGTCTAATATCGTTGTACCAGGGACTAACGAGGTTTTGCGCACAACAAATTAAACTTTGGTCGCGTTGTTCTGGGTTTGACGTATCACTATCTTATTGCTGTCCTATTTCTGAATCAACAACCAATTTACACAACCCTTGGTCTCTCACGATCTGAGCTGGGGTGATCTCTAAGTCATACTCCTACAAGGAGGTGACCCAGTTGGCTCTCTTCTCTCCTAAATCCTTCTACACTAACAAGTTCCTTACGGCAGGGTAGGGGACAATGATTTTCGTCCTTGACTTCAAAAGATATGACCAGAAGTGCTTAACTGCTTTGAAAACATCGTAGGCTTGTGAATAAACAGCTGGGTAGTTAAGTTCAGCACCTTTGAAAATAGAGCTCATAAAGGCGATGGGTACTTCGTTGTTCTCGAAATTCTTCTGAGTTAGGACTGCAACATAGGAACGATCAGAGGCAAAAGTATAGAGTGCAAAATCTTGAGAGAAGTCAGGGCTCATGAGAGACGGAGCGTCTATTATGGCCTTTTTTATGGCATTGAAATCTTGGTTTTTTGTGGGTCCCCAGTGATATTGGGTGTCTTTTTAAATTAGGTTTTGTAGAGGCCTGACCATTTCGGAGAAACTGGGGACAAATCTTCTCACGAAATTAATCTGGCCCAAGAAAGACTGTATGGATTTCTTGGATGTAGGTGGGGGAAGTTTAGCGATGACTTGAGTCCTCTCGGGGTCAATAATCATCCCATCACTAGACACAATGAATCCTAGGAGTTTACCCTGTTCTACTGCAAAGATGGACTTCTTGGGGCTCAAGGAGATGTCGTATTTATGACATCGTAGCAGAACGACTCGTAAGTGAGCTAGATGATCGTCTTTGTTTTTAAAATAAATGGTCATGTCATCTAAGTAAACTACTACGGAGTGATTGATTAAGCCTCTAAAATCAATGTCCATTGCTCTCTGAAAAGTAGCACCGACGTTAATCAATCCAAAAGGCATTTTGCGATAAGCATAAGTGCCCCATGGGGTACGGAAGGTAGTTTTTAGTTGGTCTGGCGGAGACATCAGGACTTGGTTATATCCAGAGAAACCATCCAGTAAGGATAGCCTCTCGGAACCAGATACCTATTGAAGGATCTGTTCCATTGGCGGGACAGGATAGTTGTCTTTGTCAGACGCTTTGTTGAGGTTTCGGAAATCGACACAAAGTTGGATTTCACCATTTTTCTTCCGCACTAGGACGAGGTTGGAAACCCATTGAGTGTGCCTAACAGGAAAAAATATTTTAGCACTTAGGAGTTTATTCAGTTCTTTTTGAATGGTTAGTTCAAGTTTAGGGTGCATCTTCCTCAGCTTCTGTTGGAAGGGCAAGGTTTGGGGCTTCATTGGGATGACATGCTGTATGATATTAGGATCGAACGTTTTGAGATCATCGTATGTCCACGCAAAGACATCCTTAAATTCTTTAAACAATTTAACAAAAGTATATTTTTCTTGCTTAGAACATCCCAAGCCTAAGTTAATACACTGAGGATTTTCACTAGTTCCTAAATTGACTTTTTCATAAGACAAAGAGGAACTATTAGTTTTACAATTGACCGTCTTTTTAAATTTATCTTCAAAATCATAAAACTTTTCTAATCTAACTATGGATTTGGGTATGGAATTTACCATGTCCGACAGAGCTTCAGGAGATTTCGGATCAGGTATTACCGTAAAGTCATGCAAATTGTCGTCGTGCGTGCGTTCATCTATCACTGCACCTTGAAAGGTTTCTTCCATGTGCAGAAAGTTCATGATCTGTTGATCATCGTCAAATACTCTCCAGTTTGTGATATTTTCAGGAACAGATGGTCGAAACAATAGCTCGACGGAGAATGCGTTTGGGGATAAGCCTTCTGCAGGAATACGTTTAGAGGCAACATTAGCTAGTAGATCTGCTTCAACATTATTTGATTTAGGAATGGAATTTATATTGAAAGAAGAAAATTTATTCATTAAACTCCATACCTCAGCCTGGTAACTTTTGAGATGTGGGGAAAGACAGTGTATAGAGTCCCTTACCTGTCTGACCACTATTTCAGAGTCACCAAATACAACCAGGTTTTGAATGTCCATATCCAAATATTTTCTGAGACCTTGCAGTAAAGCCTCATATTCTGTAGTATTGTTAGTACATTCAAATTCTAGTCTACAAGCCATTAATGTCTTATTACCTGCCGGATCGATAATGATGCAGCCTGCACCAGCTCCTTCTTTAGACTTAGAACTGTCGAAGTATAGAGACCAAATTTGATTTCCATCGGGCTCATGAGACTATTGCATAGAAGTTGTTGGTTGCACAAATGCCATGATCTCGGACTTTTGTTCAGGATTAATGATAGATGAGACTTCAGCCATGAAATTTCCGAAGAAAGTATCCATTCCTTAGACTTCGGGTGAGTCAGCAGGAGGTGTGTATGGTTCATTAGGGTCGTTCAAATCTGTAACTGTGAACTTGAGGTAACGCTCATGATTCACCCTGATCTTGTTGGGCTTACCGTTCTCTGGAAGCCATAAGTGA
This sequence comes from Picea engelmannii, assembly GCA_009831015.1. Lineage (NCBI taxonomy): Eukaryota > Viridiplantae > Streptophyta > Pinopsida > Pinales > Pinaceae > Picea > Picea engelmannii. The sequence continues at coordinate 101,949 of ML828568.1, read as the reverse complement.
GACCAGTCTGTTGCGAAGTAACCATGTAGCTGCTCCAACCAGTCCCTGCTAAAAAACAGACCATACACTTCTGGGATATCCACCACAATTATATCAATAACCTGATGAACCTTTGGGTTAGATGATAATCTAATTAATACATTTTTTATTTCGCCTATAACTTTAACATCTATTCGATCAAGTTGTATGATTTTTAAAGAAGATGGTTCTACTTCAACATTAATCTTTTGGCAAACAGACCAAGGCATCACATTAGATGACGCTCCTGAGTCAGCCATACAATTATGCACATTTTTGTTGAAAATCTCGAAAGTTAAAAGAAAAGGTGGTACATTCTTGCGAGTACTAAGATTAGTAGATTGTGGTTTCTTACTCGCAATGTCTAATGTTACTTTATCTACATTATTTACGTTATTTACAGGGGTTACCGGAAGGCTTCCTTTCTCTTGAGGATCCAGATTGTTTTTAGTGGAAGTCTTCTGCGGAACTTTGCTTTGCACAACCTTGTTACCATTCTTGCCATTCTCTGAAATATTTTGCAACATCTTCTGTAACAAAAACGAAAACTTCAATAACTCATAAATAGAAATGTTAGCCCTTAATTTTTTAAGATCTTCAACAACATCATAATCTAATTTGGGGCCGACATTGCTCTGTTTATCTTCTACTGATTTAGATGGCTTTGGAGGTGAAGTTGTAGTGTTCTCGGTAGAAGGCTTATTTGTTGTCTTACTCCTAGTGTTATAAGGGTGAACAGTCTCGAAGTTAGCTTGAAATATGCTTTCCGAGAAATGTCCAAAAATATTTGGAGAAGACTCTTCTTCTTGAACTGTTTCCTGTTCAACTACCTCCTGAGGAATATTAGGGGGCATCAAGTTATCTTGGGCTTCTAGAATTGTCTGAAGGGCACATTGCAAGCTTTCTAGATTTAAGCCTTCGAGGTTTGGGTTAGGCCGGTTGGTAGGAAAAGGCTTTCGGAAAGGGGGTTTGTAGGGTCCCTTACTCGAGGAAGCTTATTCATTTGACCTTTTTAAATCTATAACTTGATTAGACAGTTTTTGAACAACTTTAGTTAAATTTTCCAAATCAGAGTTTTCAGGTTGTGTTTTGCTTTGTGTGGGTCTGGGGAGAATTTCAATCTTCTTTTTGGAAGAAGAACTAGTTTCAATTTCATTGCTAGAAGAATCCTTAAGACTAAGTATATCTTTTTCAATCTGAGTAGCCTCCTCGAAGGCTTCTAACAACGTGGCCTTTTTGGATTGTTTAACCCAAATAGCTATACTTTGATGTAGAGCTTTAGTGTAGTAAGCTATTACAAGACTCTCAGCAGGCATAAAATCTATAGGGATTCGATTTTTAAGTGTCAAGAATCTTTTATTAAAATCTTTAACTTTTTCTTTCGGGTTCATTTTTAAGATTGAAAGGTCCATGACTAAGACTTCCGGAGGTTTACCATCTCCGAATTTTTCCAAAAAGCATGACTCAAACTTTTCCCATGACACTATTGTATGGGGCTGTTGGGCAAAGTACTAAGTGGATGCATTACCCTCAAAAGTGTAAGGGAACAACCTACAGACAACATCTTCATGTTCAACATTACGGAGTCTGATGGCTAACATAAATTTTTTGATATGATCTTCGGCTATCTGTTTTGAATCGGGATCAAACTCGGGAAGGCATTTCTCTGGGTGCTTAGGTAAAGGGTGTTGGGCTCCAGGTACAGCTACAACATCCTAGTCCAACCAGGGTCTAGCAGGATTGTTCTGATTTTCCATTGGGGTAGTGGGTGTGGAAGGCTGAGAAGGTGAGTTGCCTTCGTCAGAAGAGGAATCTCCTCCAGAAGAGGAAGGAGATGAGGGAGGTGGTGAAGGAGGTATCCCAGATCCTCCTGCAGTAGGATTTGTGTTTGGATCTGTAGGATTCACGGTGAGATTAATGTCACCTAATTGTTCTCTGATGTCAGAGAAATCCAAAGGTTGACCCCACAGACGGTTTGGTTGCATTAAACTAGCTAAGGCACTATGTGTTTTAATAAGAGACTGATGAATGATCTCTTGGATATCACCACCAGTAGGATTAGGGGTTGTTGGCTCAACTGTGATCTGCGGATCTTCGGTTGAAGTAGTTGTTGTTTGAGGGGGAATATTATCTTGTGAATGGCTTCTAGTCACTATAGGTGAACGANGGGGGGGGGGGGGAGTCTTGCGACCACCTCGTGCCATTAATTTAGTCAGGCCCTCCTTCTAGTGCCATTTGATGATGGGCGAAATTGACCATCCATCAACTGAGAGAGTGGAACCGGTCTGGGGTTGTCTAATAACCCAAGCCGTTTGGAATGAACCACCCTGACGGGTTTAACGACTCCATTGGTCGTTCTAAGGTTCTTGGAGAACCAAAGAGAAAACTAATCTAAACTAACTAATCTAACTAACTATATAAAACAAATTAAATTAACTTAAACAAAACTAACTAAACTAACAAACAATAAATAAAAACAAACTAATACACTAATCTAATTAAAACAAACTACTCAATAAATTAAACTAAAACTAAATATAAACTACTCTAACTATTTTATATACAAA
>ML828568.1:64567-99264 GCA_009831015.1 Picea engelmannii | reverse complement strand
ATACATGATTTCTATTAATGAAAGAAATGTACAGAGACTGTAAAAATACAGAGTGAAAGACTCGCTAGAATGGTGGCAACTTATCTCTGAGAAGAGATGTGACGGCTACTCACATTCACAAGAAGATGATTACAATGAGGCTCGGAAGGCCTTTTTTACAATAGACGGGAATGCCAAAAAGTCCTAGACATCCAAAAACCTAACCCTAGGAGATGAAGCGCCAAAAGTCATGTGGGCCCCGTTTGGGTAAGTTGGTGCATCAACTTCCCGGGGTCGTAACTTTTGCATACGATCTCCGTTTTAGGCGTGTGATAGCTCGTTGGAAAGGTATCGTCGAGAAGATTCATTTTGGGGGCTCAATCATGCCTTTGGCTATCATTGAGAACCTCTATCTCGAAAAACCTTCATTTAGGCCCTCAAAATGGCCCCGGAAGTTAAAACCTGCTAAAAATAGTAAATTGCCAAAATGGCCGGAAAACTGTTTTGAGCCATTTGGAAAAGGTGGGTGGCCCCTGATATCCACCTGGATCATTTAAAAGGATGTAAGTGACCAAATTTAGCACCTTTTTGTCTTTATCTTAGATATTTAGGGTTCAAGAGGAAATCCAATTGTTCGCAAGGGGATTTTCCTGTAACATAAATTGGCGACTCCACTGTAACAGAAATTGGCGACTCCATTGGGGATTTTCACTATTTTTTATGCATTATGGGTGAGTTTTTCTTCATTTTGTTTACTATTTTTTTGAATTTCTGGGTGGCTCAATGCCCCCCTGTAGGCCATATCAGAGCACTAGCACTCCCTACAGTGATTTAAGGAGCATTGCAACACTCTGTACCCTTGAGACAGGGAGCGTTGGTCTCCTTTTTGGAGGCATTTTGCCCTTTTCTGCTTAGATTTTCTCATATTGTTTTGTGGAATTATTTACCCAGACTTTTTGATTGGTTTGTGAAGTTATTTAGTTTGATATTTGGTTCTTATCACCCCTTATTTTCTTGATTGGAGCTTGAACCTTTTTCAGAAATGTGAAATTTCCTTTTCTAGCTGCTTGTTTTGTCAGGACAGTTTTGAGTGATTTCTCTTTCTCCCTGTCTTTTCTTGGATTCTTCTTTGCATCTTCTTGTACTCATTGAATGATTGATTGGTTGCAGAATCCTTTATTTTTTTCTTGTCAGAACAAGTTTCTACTTGTTTTCTTTCATACCTCACTGCCTTGAGTGCATGCTTTGTTTGTAGCCTTTTTGCTTCGTGTCTTTTGCATCTGCATTTGACTCTTTCTTCTGATTGAAAGTAGTAGAACATCAAAGGGTTTGTATTTACTTTCTGTATACATCATAATCAAACAAAAAAGATACTTTCATTCTTTCTTTTGGGTAGTGAAACTATCTTGCATTCGAAGTAGCGAAATTGCATGGTTTTTGGCATTTTGGGACATTGTGCGTCTGGAATGATAAACGTTTTCTCCTTCTCGTAATATAGCTTTCATCGAAGTGAAGTATTTTCATTCTCATTTATTTGAATTGTTTAGAGTCAGTCAAAACATCATTTAGTCCACTCCATGTTCCTCTTGAGTAAACAACAGCCTTAAAATCAAGCGCTAAACTAAAATTTATCAGACTTTTTTACATTTTATGTTAGCAAACCTACATTAGCTTAAGGTGTAGGGGTTTGGAATAGGTTGAAAAGATAACTTTCCAAAGTTGTCAAACAAACTTACAATCTTGTTATAGGGAGAGCAAATCCAATTTTAATTTACGCTTACTGGGATCCCCCTCTCACACAAGGGTTATGCACAAGGTCACGTCCAGGAGAGTTACAAAGATTATCCCTCCATGGTTCAACCGTTCATAGTAAGCATATCATATATTGGGGGTTCTTCTTGAGTTTCAATTGTCTTCATTTGGTCTTGGTGCTTCGTGAATTCCAAATCTGTTCGGGGTCCTCTGAAGTTTTACCGGTCCACTTGTCCTGAGTTCTCTTGAAGGATTTTAGAATTTTCATCCTTCCCATACATTTCAGAATGGACTGTCGATTGTACCCGCCCAGGGGCTGACTATGAGTTGGTGACCTTAGTAGCCATAATCATTAGGGTCTTACACAAGGTGATGATGAAGGGAAGTCTCATTGTACCTGGAACAGACTTTGTTCAAGATCACTCGGGCTCCTTGGAGGGTAAATCCACAATTTCTGTGTGGAAGCTTGAACCAAGGTGTAAGTCCATTAAGAAGGTTTCCAACATAGATGATCCACCCACTCTATCCCTTCCCCTTCCTATTTTTATCTCGCGGCATTGGATTTCATCACCAACTAGTGGTTTCATCGTGGGAAGTTTTGTTTGATTGTTTTCTTCTTAGATTCATAGCATGTGTTGTTTGTTTTACTTAGTGGACCTTAGGTCGAGTCAGTGTTAATGGAATCAACTCTTGGGAGTACCAGTGGAGGAACCCCTTTTCCCGGGGAACCTTACACCTTTCCTTCTTTTGGAAACATTGGTCCTCCGTACATTTCCACGATGAGTCTTCCAAGACTCACCATCATATTACTGGTTTGGTTGTTCCCCACTCCGGTGATCTTGAATCTTCCCAGTGCTTCAACTGCACCTAATGCTTCATATGTAAGTACACCACCCACACATCAACCTCATGTCAAATTTTTGCATTCTTCACCCATTAAGTCTCCTTCCCTTTCTCCTTCTTCGCCTAGCGAAAGCTCTAAAGCAAGTGGCCAGGTTGATAAGAAGAAGAATAAACAGAAAGAGAATAAGAAAAAGAACCCGAAAAGGACCAAGCCTCCAACCATATCAGATGTTGGATCCAAGCAACCAACTACTTTTAATCGTATTGGGAGTGTTGATGAGATCGACAAGATTAAAACAAAGAATCTGAAACCCAAATTCCCTTGTAGTCTTTGTAAGGGTGACCACTTTCGGAGGGATTGCCCTGGTCTTCCCAAATTCTTAGAAATTTAGTCCTCCACGTCATCGGCTCTTGCTTGATATGCTGGTGACGCCCTGTCAACTAGTGATGTTAAGGTTGGCAAGAAGAAGACAATTGTCAAATTTCCTTGTATGTTATGTGAAGGTGATCATTATTCTCACCTTTGTCCTCATATGGATGAGGCTTATTCTCTTGTGGAAAAGATTCAACTTCCAACTGTTTATTGTAATATTTCCCCCAACCCATCATTAGTTGATGAAATGGTCAATTCGATTCCATCCCCAGTTAGTCTAGTTGATAAGGTGGTCAATCTAGTTTCATCTTCGGTTGAACCACTAACCAAAGTAGTTGATCCAGTTCCATCATCCATCAACCCCACTTTTCATATGAAAAGTGAAACCCAAGTGATTGATTGAGTCCCATCATTGGTCAATCCCACCCTTCATCTAAAGAGTGTCAACGTGGTCAATCCCACTCCTCCTCTAACGAGTGCCAAAGTGGTTGCTCTGGTCCCTTCATCGGTCATTCTGGTTGATCATGTCATCAATATGGTCACATCCTTAGTTGAACCAGTTGACAAAGTGGTTGATCCGATCCCATATTCTGTTGATCCGGCTCTCCCATTAGAGAGTGAAACCCAAGCGGTCGATTAATTTCCACCTGTCGACCCCATTCTCCCCTTGGAGAATGAAACCCAAGTGGTCGATTTGATGTCGTTATCAATCAATCCTACTCTCCCGCTAGAGAGTAAACCTGATTCTGCCCACGTTTTTCTCGTTGATATAGAATCTACCATGCTGGGGGGAATTCCTCCTTATCCTGTGAAACCCCCTCCAAGTAAAGAGGCCATCCTTTTTTATTGGGGTGTGATAACTTGACCTCTTCTTCCCTCTCACATTCCCTTCAATATTACAGTACAGGTTTGTGGTCGGGACGTTCCTCATGCGCTAATAGATGAAGGTTCGTCCGTTAGTATTTTGTCCTCTATTGCTTGGAAAGATTTGGGTTATCCTCAGCTTGTGTCGGTTACCCATATTTTGTTCACTTTTAACAAAAGAACTAGTCACCCTTTAAGGATCCTTTCTCAGTTTCCCGTAACTTTGGGAGGGAAAACTGTCTTTATTGATGTTATGGTAGTCCAGGACCCCTTGGATTTCAATTTACTCCTCGGGAGAGATTATTTCTATGCCATGAAAGATATTGTGTCCACTCTCTTTCATGCGATTTACTTCATGATGGAAGAATGGTGACTATTGATCAACTTTCGTTCGCTGGCCCTGACTTGACCATAAACCCATTGACCTCCCTAAACAGGTCTTATATGCAGTTGGTATCACCCCTGCCATAGGTCAATTATGTGGCATTGTCTCCCATGACTTCAACTTCCGATGAATTAGATCTAGTAGTTGACATGGTGATCTCTTCGGTAGGGCTATTGGAGCTTGATATCCTTACCCTTGACGAGAACCTCGACATGTGTTCCTTCCAGAGCATTCTTCTTCCATCTAGTGAATATCTCTTGGAAGCCATGATCAAGTTTTGTCCCTTGACATGGTGTCCTTCCAGAGCATTATCCTCTTGGCAAGATCATTACAAAATGAAACATAAGTCACAAGAATAGTTTTCCTCTCTGTGGAAAGCTTGTTAAAAAATGAAACAGAGGCTATGAGCATAGTTTCTCTTCTCTGTGGCAAGCTCATTAAAAAATGAAACAAAAGTCATGAACATAGTTTTCTTCTATGTGGAAAGCTCGTTAAAAAATGAAACAGAGGCTACAAGCATAGTTTTCCTCTCTGTAACAAGCTTGTTAAAAAATGAAACATAAATCTGGAGACTGAACCCGGAGCCTTGAGCATAGTTTTTTTCCTGTGTCAATCTTGTTAAAAAATGAAACAATCACCTCTCATACCAAGTCAAGTCTTTTGTTAGGTCTCATTTTTGAACCTTCATTTCATCCACCCTTATCCTTTTTTCTCCATCTAGTAGAGAAATTGGTGACAACCTACAAGTCGGTGAATGAATTAAAGCTTGGGGGGGCATGTCTCCAGCCTTTGATTATCATTCTGGAGTTATGCCGCTAGCTTTTCAAGCTGGGGGCAGAGTACCAACCATCCATGGGTATGCCAACCTTTGGAAATTACGTTGGGAATTTACAAGCATAGTTTAATTTTGTTTCAAGCTTGTGTAAAAATGAAACCAATACTGAGCTTAGTCTTTGTTCTTTCTCGTGCTCGCAAATACATGAGAATGTAACCGAGTAGACTTTTATCACTTTTTCAAACTCGTAAAGGTTATACGAAAAAGGAACCCCTTGGAGTTTCCTTCAAGATCTTTTCAGACTCTCTAAACATGAAATGATTGTCGAGTGATCTTGCTTCCTTTCATACTCATTAAAAGGTCTGAAAGGGCGTCTTTTGAGTGATAATTTATCTCCTTTTAGGCCTCACAATAATAACATTACGAAAAAGGACAACCCAAGAGTCGTCTTTAAGTTCTTTTCAGACTCTCTAAACATGAAAATTCACTGAGTTTACTTTCTCTGGACTCGTGAAACAATCATACATTGAAGGGCCCATATGGGACCGAACCCTTACTTCTTCCAGTTCGTTAAACAAATGAAGAGTGACTTACCGAAGGTGAGTTATATAGAGCATGTGTTACCCTCGATTTTGTTAAATTAAAAAGAGGTACTCGTCTATCTGGATGGGGGAAAAAATTAAAGAAAGCAAGCCAATCAGTTTTTGAAAACATTACCAGTCACTTTTACAGTCACCCTTGAACACGACACTTTGTTTTTGCATACATTTTAATCCGCTAAACCTCTGCACTGAACACATGCTCGATTTTAATGTTTGAAACATGCCATAATATTTGTCTAATGGTTGTGTGCAACTTCTACCAGGTTCTTCGCGTCCATACCTTTTCTCGAAAAAGTCTACAAAGTACTTTAGTCATCAGTTTCTGTATTCTAAATTAGCACTTTGGGGGGCAATTTGTTACACATCAAAATTACTCACTTCAGTGATGACCTATTGTCATCGTTACAAGTGTCGTAAGTGTCTCATTTTATCCATAAGTCCCAAGTGTCACAAACATCATATAGTCATCTTGCCTATGTCATGTCTCAAATGACATCACAAGGACACTTCAAAGACTGGTTTAAGAAGAAGAAATCATTTGATGAAGAGTACAAATCTTTTCCCATGAAAAAGGCCACTTAAAAATGAATTTTGAAGGCCAACTCTCCCCTACCCATTGTTAGGGAGTCCCAATGCTCCTTGACCTTCTTTGGGGGAGCGTTCCAGCACTCTGTGCACCCTTCTAGGGGAGCGCTGGGATTTTTTGAGGAAATTTTGGGCAGCGCTCCCCTACCCACTATCAGGGAGTGCCAACGCTCCTTGCCCCCCCTTTGGGGGAGTGTTGAACACTTTGTGTCCCATTCTAGGGGAGCATTGGGCTGTTTGAGGAAATCTTGGGCTGTTGAGGAAAATCAGGGAAAAATCCCCCTCATCTCTAGAGTTGGTTAGATTCAAATTTGAGGTCAAGGTTGGATCTTAGGGAAGATCCACAACTGATGGAGAAGGATCCTCAACCTATCCCAATAATCTCTAAGGTGGTTGGGTATCTCCAAGGTTATATAAGGAGGCCTTCTAATGGTGAAATAGGATGGAGTTTGAGAGATACCTAACTTATGATCTCATGAGAAGTGGTATTAGAGGACATTGAAGGCATCAAAATTATGATCTCATAAGGGAGATAATTAGTGAAGCATAGTCATTTTGTTTGTGGATTATTTCAGCAAGGGACTGGACAAGGAGAGCTGGAAGAGGATGTTGCAACTTCATCAAAGGTCTGTAAGTATTTCTATCAAGTTCTCATTAATACATGTGCTTGGCCTGTTTCTTTCAAGGTTGTGTATTCCTACATGAACTTGTCTTTGATAGATAGATCTAGTTTTGAATTAATCATGGTAGAATAGGAAGTTGTTTTGTCTTTTCTGTTATTGGATTGCAGGACTTGTTGAAGAGCTTGGGGATCAAGGCTCAACTTGGACTGGGCAAGGAAAAACATCGTAAAAAGGTACATATTCTTCCTTTTCTCTATTTGATTGACTTAGCTGGGTCTAAAAGGATGTCAGTGACCAAAGTTATCACCTTTCTGTCTTGAAGTTAGAGATTTAAGGTTCAAGAGGAAATCTACTTGTCCGCAGGGGGATTTTCCTGTAACACAAATGGCTAAGAGGAGGAAGGGACACACACGAGTTATGATTAAGGTAATGCTACAGAAATTCAGACTGGTTTTACTTATTAGAGTTGGGGTACCCAGCTCTCGAGAGAGAGTGGTGGCTCTACCTTGTGAGGCGAGCTGGGAGCTAGAGTATTCTGGTTGTGTTTGTGTGTGGCCTCTTTGCGACTCGGGGGGCTAAGGGGGAAGAATAGTACCCCTAGCGTTGGCTAGGAGGTATCGGTGAGGTCTCTACGGTTAGAAAGGCGGGAGACAAAAAAACACGTGGTTCCAGTTAAAGATCGACATCAAGCAGACACCAAGCAACAACAAACTTCTGGTTTACGGTATTTCCTTTGAAGTTGTAATCATTTTAAGATGATTTATTATGTAATAGCTCTTAGAATTTCGCCGCATTGTATTGAAATCTTAAAATCGATTGATGAGTCCCTTGACAGGTTGTGAATTTTAGGACTGATGGTTGTGTATATATATATATATCAGTTTCTAGTTTATTTGGTCATTGTAGTAGTTGTGCATATCATAAATTAATTTAATTTATTAGTCCTTATAATTGCGATTTAGGTTGTGGTTGGATCATTAATTTATTTTCGAAAAGAATGGCTCATGAATCTCTTACCACCTCACCTCCATTGATCCTGATTTAAATTCTGTAATTTATTAACTTGGTAATCTGAGTGGGATTAATTGGAACTATCGAACCTTCCTATTAAATTAGTAGAATGCAATGTATGGGATTTCGAGCATCTATTGTTATGGAATTATTTGTCATTGTTAATGGAATTTATTGTAGCTTATACATCACTGTAACTGGTTGTAGATTATTTTTATGAAAATAGGTGAGACTGAAATGAATACATGTCTGGGGAAACTCGGTATTAATCACCTCGTGATGGAGTCCTTTTGGAAAATTTGAATTCCGAGCCTTATTTCGTCACTTTGATAACCGTTGGGCATTTAGGTAAACCCTGAGAGAAATCCTATGCGCCTGTTTTTTTTAAATTCTCTATCGGGTTCATGGAAGGAAAGTTCTGTATATTTGGGAATCCCCGCTGGGTGCTCCAATTGTCAACCCGATTTGTTGGGCCTTTCATTGAATAGAATATTTTGAAGAGAATAGAATATTTTGTTGAGTTCACTGAGCTTTCATTGAATCACCCCTGGTGTTCTAGTTCCACCCATAGCGCTGTCAAGGGCCTCCCTTGTACTTGAGCCTCAGATTCGTGCCCTTACCAGTCCTTCCAATCCTTCGACCAGTCTGCTATTTTCTCCATGGTGCTTGCCTCGCTGGTACGATTCTAATCTAGAGACAGTGTGGAAGGATCTAGATAACGCAGGATCCTGTAGCAGTTCCTTCTTCCGAATTGATAGTTGACTGTAGCGCTTAGACTAAATTCAGGAAACGATAATTCAGACCGAAACGTTTTGGTGGAATATCGTTAACCAGAGGGAGAAGTTTTATGACTTGTTGTGATTAACTTGTGAGTTTAGAAAATTGATTATCCAACCTTACAATATCTGCAGTCATTTCCCATTTGTTGACTGGCACTAATGCCTTGCTCCTTGTTCCCTTAAATATTGACCTTGAACATCTATGGATTTGGTCTTGAAACCCAACAAGAGCTTAAACCCAGGTTGCGTAGGTGGCACAAGTTATTGATATGTAGACTTTGGTTGACACACATTCTCCTATTGCAATATTTATATCTAAATGAACTTATGATAAATTTATAATCAGGGATTGTCTAGTTCTTAAATTGATGGACTAGTCATAGGTGCCATTGGAGTTAATTGTCTAATCAATGTCCTTTAAAGTGAACTAATGGGGGAGTGTCCATAGGTGTTAATAAAATTTTCATCGTGATAAATGTAGTTGAATATCTATTGTTGGAAGGTTCCATAGACGGTAATTGCATCCTTATATTGATGTTCGATTTGTAGTCGAACTTTCGACCACACCTCGAAACTGATGATTAAGAATGATTGTTGAGTAATAAGATTCTATTGCACACAATTATGATGATGTAGGATTGATTGCATAACTAGATTTTACTGTGCACTAATGATAATTATGTAGGATTGATTGCATAACTAGATTTTATTGCGCCTTTAATTATGTTGATGTACGATCGATTTCCCTTGTGCCATGTTTTACGTTGATGATTAAGTACTTAGATTGCTTGCGCTATGGACTAATGTTGATGCCTAAATGATTATACTTTAGATTTCTCACGTGCATTGTAACATTGTCAATGTATGATTTCCTAAGTGCTTAGATTAATGGTGTGCATTGTAACATTGTCGATGTATGATTTCCCACGTGTTTAGATTAATGTCGCGCATTGTGATAATGTTCATTTATGTTTAATTCGGTATTTAGATCACATGTGCACCTTAAAAATAATGTTGAATTATCATTTTGTTCAGTAACTGATTAATCACATGCTTAGAGTAAGATATATGCATTCTTTTGCACCATGAAAATAAAGTAAAGTTGATTACATTTGATCCTTAACTTATGTTGTTATATGGTTTATTTAGTAATTAAATTCTCTTGTGCCATGAACAGTAATGATGTTGAATGATTTAGCATAGTTGGTTTGGACTTGATATTGTTAGTGGGATGTAGACACCTCATTTTTCCTCACAATAGTCGCCAGCCCTGAGACCTTAAATGGTCAAAATCAATCCGATGAATCCTGGGCTTGAGGGTTGCTTATGTGTCTTGGAAGTCCTAACCTTGTAGGGTAGGTTGGGCGGGTAGTATCTTTATGTCATCTTTATGATTATATTATGTTATCCTTATGTTATCTTATGTTATATTTATGTGATGAGTTGATCTTGCGTTGCCATTTATGATGCTTGTTGATTATGTGTCATTATCTAAATGTGATGATGTGTTGTTTTTATGTCGTTACTAATTATGTTGATGCATTGGTTGCGACGTTATTTGATTATGACGATGAGTCGCTTGCAATCCTTTTAATTATGATGTCATCTGATTATGCATTGTTGAATTATGTGTTGACGCTATTTTCCTAATGCTAAGAATTGTTTTTTTTTTTTTACCTATTCTGCTTCGCTTTTCCTAGTCGTAACAGAGAGGCCGTTACCTATCAGAGCACATTCCTCAACAAAACATTGTGGGTAATTTTTTTTTTCCAGGGTAGAGACATATTTCAACATCTTAAAGCTACAAAGATCTATCGTTATGCACATAAACCCATTGTCGTGGATTCATACACGGAGGAAATACAAGCGGTACTTAAGCACACATCTATTAGCCACTCTTGTAACCCCTGTTGGTACTCATTCGAGTGGTAACACATCAGAGAACACTTGTATATGAATTGACCTAGATCTCCTAAATCCCTCCATAGTTAAAGCGATCGGCCACCTGAATGCTATAGTGCCACCAAGAACAACACTTGGGAAGATACTCTCTAGTACTTGGGTAGTCGGGTGGTATGGCTAAGGGCACGATCTAGCCTCCTTAGTTGGTGCCCTGAGATATTGGGTTGAGTACTACTGTTGGGACCCACACGTATATCAGAGAGATATAACACAGGGAAAACCATTGTCTATAGAACCCTTGAATAACCTAACCATTGGGACGAAAACAAAAATAGAACAAACAAGATCTATTGTCACACAATTGTATCTCCTGCATTCGGGTTGTGAAATTACTACACATTTCTTCTTGTTAAGCATTTGGGAATTTCATCACTAAAATATTCTTCATATCAGAGTCCTTTTGGCACCATTATTTGATACCTATCTTGTTGGATTCCTCTCTTTTCCCTTATCGCAGTCATACCTATCATTTTTCAACAATTTTTTTTTCTCTCGTGGACCCAATCCCCTTCCAACAACCTTATTTAGGATTTACCCCATTGGATTCCCCTCATCGCCCTGATAACTGTGATACAATTCACCCATAACCCATTTTCTATGTGGTCCCACCCTCCCCTGGTCATTTTCCCTCTTCATCATGGCCCACACCCATAGCCAAGACTTGGATTCTCGCGTCAATTACTTGTACTCTAATTTCAAAAAAAACCAACAAGAAGTGAGACAACTTAGTGCCAATGTTGCCACCATCAATAAAAACACACATTCCTCCATTGAAGCCAAAATGGAGGACATCAAACAGGACCTCTCTACCCACCTTGAATCCTTCAATACCTAGTTTTCCTCCTTCACTACGATGATATGAGCCAAGATGCATATCCTTGTAGATATTCCCTCATCTAACCCACCTTTGCAAACTGAAGGTGAAACTTCCTCTCATTCCCATAATTTTCATCCCCATCACTTTCAACATGACCTACGCCTTTTGTGTGTGGATGTGACCAAATTTTATGGCTCAGATCTGTTGACGTTTGAATCCGTCAAGGACCGGAACGACAACCTCATGAGGATGCAAATCCTCTTGCATTTTTATAGAGGTGGTACTCCTCTATCCAAGATTTATAAAATGTGGGACTTTTATAAGAAGTTCATCGAAAAAAATAAAATAGATATAACAGAAAAAGGAAAATATTTTTTTTTTCTTTTTAAAAAGAGAATTCCTAAAAATGGACCAAGAAACACACAGATTCATACATTTAAATAAAAAAAACAAAATTTCTCACATCCATCATAGTAGGGCTAGAGATTTCTGATCACATAAAACTAAAAGAAAATGATCCACATGCATAAGAGAACTTTGACAGTGTAATACATGGGCAGCTCAAAAGAATACAATGATAGATCAACCTCAAATACTTTATATTCAGAAAAACTGGGTTACAAAGTACAATCAAGATTGTTCCCAAAACAGTTCTCTTGGAATTTCTAAAAAATATATAGTTTAATACATATTCTCTGAAATTAAAATGTGTTTGTCATAATGACTCCCACAGACCATAAAGAAAATATGTCTAAGAATGAAATTCATATAAATAAGAAAGTGGGCAGCAGAAGGTAGCAAGATCTGGAAAGAAGAAAAAGGAAAATATCAGTCTTCGGTTAAACCTTTATGTTTAAAGAGGGGGAGTAACTGGATGAAGAGCTTGATAAATACAGAGAGATGTGATTAGTATAAAATTACTATGATGGTATCTCATGTTTTGTCACATGCTCGCTATTGTTCGTTTATGGCTTTCCTCAGTGGTTACAGGAACCCTCTCAACCGTCCTTTGCCCTTCATTGGTAAGCTTGTCTCAAACTTTTTGAACCACTCCTCAATATAGCTCCTCGTTGGTGCCATGTTGATTTGATGCCATATTTTTATATTGAAGAGTTCTCCTTCCAAGTCCCTTAGATCAATCAAATTGTTCTGCAATGCTTCCTCCATATCTTGATTTTTGATTGAATAATCAACTAACTAGTTTTTAACATCATCTTCACCATATTCAAGAATGCCATATAATTTTTCAAATGCCAACCCTTTAAATATCTCAACTTGTTCATAAAACGCTTTCTTGGTTAAGAACAACGATTTGAGTATAAATTTCGGGTCTTGGACTTCATTGGTGATGTCAGCAAGATCTGTTTCAGTTAGCTTCTTGAATAATTCCTCTCTTCTAGTTATGGCTTGGCCACATGCTTGAACGATATCGTTCAGGTTTTTTACCTTTTCCTTCCAGCATGTGTTCAGTTGTTTTATTCGGTTCGGGGAGGGGATATATTCCTCTCTTCTTCTCAATTCCGTCATATTAGTAACCTTAACACCAAATGGTACAACCACATCAAGGTAGAAGCCTTGCTCATTTTTCAAATCTGCTTGCAGATATTCATGAAAAGCATGTGCTCTTGTTCCAACATAGACCATGTTCTTTGACATTTCCCAAGACTCTGTTATTAATTCCATTATTTTATTTATATTCTTTTCCACATAGCCTTGGGATGATGCGAGGAGGCTTGCTAATACTTTTAACTTTTCCACATGTGTGGTAGGCTTGATCATTGATAAAGGGATAAAAAGTACTAGAAGGGGCATTAATAATTCCTCCAATTATTTGATTCGCTCCTTTAACCTGATGTTCTCCACTTCAAGGCCTTCAATAGAGATGTCTAGGGCATCTCCAGTTGCTCGGTGTATCTGGGAAATTTGGGAAGGCCACATGTTCCATAGGTTAATCTATGAGTGAGATTTCCCCTTCTTATTCTTTACATATCTTTTCTCAATAATCAATTTTTTGGATTCGCTGTAAAAAACAACACTTTGAAATGAAAAAGATACTTCTTCGTCGAAGGTTTCGGTCTCAAATATTTCCATCTGAGGGTTCTAGTGTGCCAGTTTCTTAGTTGGTCGACATTGGGGAACACTTTCTCGATTTCAATTTCGAGTTCCATATCCTCGAGGGATATCACTATCTCCTCGAGGTCCCTCCTCTTCTTGCAAAATGTTTTTTCGTTTCTTCCTCATGGGAAGTCTATGAGAACTTTCAATTTTTTTGGAAGGAGGGTTCTTATCTCCTCCTTCACCTGAAGAACTATGGGTGAATTTCTTACTTGGGTAGGCCATTGGAGCACTGCTCCGAGATACTGTACTCTTTGGTGTGACAGTTAGGGATTAGGAACTTTTCTCACTTGGACCTTTTCCTCTCTAATGGTATGGATCATTGGTGTTGAGTATTGTCTCCAGGTCACCGGTGTCATGAGTGGGAGTGCCTAAGGCATTGTCTCCATCTTCATTTAGAATAGTGTCAATGAAAGAATTTTTGAAACCAACAACTAATAGATGTTCTACAAAAATACCACTAGGGTTGAACCCTTTTACTTTTTCAGCATATTTCAAATTGAGGTTGTGGAATTGGCATGTGAATTCATCAATATTGTTCATATTTCTGAATATGAAATCCCCAACTTTCCAAGGCATAGGTATGAATTTTGTTTTTCTCTTTTCATGGAAAAAATGCAACCAGTAGGTGTACTGTCTTGTTATCTCAGCAACAAACATCCTGCCAGGTATGTGGCATGGAAGGAAGGAAGGTTTTCTTTGGATCCAAAAATCCTTATAACATTATAATTTTCCATTTGTTCCAGTGTCCCCTTCCTATCCATGAACTTATGCGCTTGTTCAGACATTCCGAGAGTGGTTTTTCCAAACAAAAAATCTTTAAAAAATGAGAAAAAATGATTAAATACTTCATAAAAATGTTGGGAGGCCTTGTGCCTCCACAATGATTGATACCAGAATTTTACTAGGTCGAATTCACAGTTTACCTTCTTACAGACAAATACTCTCGGTAACTGACAACAATGTGCTATCGTAAATAACAAATAAGATGACATAAAACCTTTCTTCTCCTTCTTGTATTGTGCCAATTGGGAAGAGATTTCAATGGAAATCATCTTACCCCAATCGAAGATGGCTTGTTCCTTGACCGTAAAATAAAGAATGCAGACAATCATTTGGGAGATGCTGGCCGTGGTTTCCTGTCCTATTATCCTCGTAAAAATCCATACAATTTCCTAGAATGGATTTTTAAATGAGCCAACCTGCAATCTTGTGATGTCCTCAGGGACGATCGTTGGGTTCTCTAGGAATTCAAGTAAGAGGTTTATTCCCTTGTCATTCTTTTTCAATAACTCCCTACAGTCTTCACCTCTGAAGGTGAGCATTGTCTCGGGAAGCCTCAACATCTTACGAAAACCTGAGGTGACTAAGAGACAAGAGAATGGTCTCACAACTGGATGATCTGTTGGCTTGGAATGTATTTCTCAGCGCACTAGGTGACCAACTCCTTACAGTCAAAAAATTCTGGGATACACCTTGTGTGCGCAATTCCAGACGTCCAGATTATTTCCTTCTGGGAAGAAGGGGATGAATAGTAGTAATATGCCCAGGACCACTTCAAACTTTGATCCTCGTGCCCGAAAATATTTTGTGTATCTCCACAAAAATGTTGTCGAATTGCTTCCATAAGTTGACAATAATGTTACCTTGCTCCAAATTATGTTAGGAATGAACGCTAGTGGGAGATATTATAATCGTCTGTAAATCATGTTTAATGTGCTTTAATAGGAAGTCTCCTAGAGCCTTTCGCTTATTAATGGTCATCCCTTCGAACTTGTATGATAATTTATTATCATTAAAAGCATAGTAAATGTGCATTGGGAAAGGCACGAGGATGGCGGGGACGAACGAGGGAAATATTTGACTTGAGATTTTTTGTGAACCCAGGACGATGTGACGGTCTGATGGATTAATGTAGGAAGAATGATACTTAGGCAGTTTGGGGAGTACATGGATCAAAATGTAGATTGTGAAACTCTTTAGTGCAATATGTCTATCACGGAACACGGGAACATGAAAGCTCGACCCCGCCAACTCGCGATCGTAAAATTAGCTAAGTATGGAATAACATGATGGTCAGTCAGAATAGTGAAATGGAGTTGTATATGGAGGTGAGAAAATATAATTTTAACAACCTGATAACCCACGATCTAAAATAAGACTAAGTGTTAGAACTAGAAAGGGATAGTAAGGGGAAAAAGGAAGAGGGAAAAAACGGGTAAATGTATAAGGGAGAAAAGAAAGGGAGAATAGAGAAGGGGAGGAAATTTTTTGGAAGTAGGAAATGAACTCAACAACAAGATCCAACTGTGGGATGATGACCCACTGTGGGTTGTCAAGAATCTATAATCTCTCATGATCAGGTGCTTCCGCCCATTGGGCTATGGAGTCAGATTAAGAATATACAAACTAGAAATAAAATTATGTACAATGAGGAAGAAAAAGTTCTAGGAGAAGAAATGTTTCAGATGTTTCTCGTTGACAGGTACAATTAACCCTTTTCCTTTCATATCTTGGAGAATATATGAGTTGAAGCCCGATATCTTTTCGACAACATAGGGTCTGATCCAGAGTGCTTCAAACTTAGTGTGCATGGATGGATTTTCCTTGGGTTTGTTCCAGAGAAGTACTAGTTCATCCTTATGAAAATTCTTCATAGTTGTGCTTTGATAAAAATATTTTTTGATGATATGCTACCTCAGAGAGGTTTGGTTCAGGGCTTTGCTTCGTTCCTCCTCCATATTTATCAATTGGTTAATCCTTTTCTGAGTAGGGGAAGTGTCTTTCATATATTCAGTATTAACCACAAATATCAATGTGTTAAGCTCGAGTTTGATTGGAATTTTTGCCTCTTTCCCATAGACCAACAAATACAAAGTCATTCTGGTACTATCTTTCGGCGTTGTCCTACTTTCCCATAATGCTTCTGTCAGCTTCAGGTGCCAATTTCTCTGGTTTCCATCAACAATTTTCTTTAATATCTGCACAAGTGTTTTGTTCGTGGATTTAGCAAGGCCATTTCCTTGTGGATAATAATTCGAAGAATGACCCATAATGATCACATATTGTCGACAAAACTCCATGAATTTTGACCCAATGAAGATCAAACCATTGGATGTGATAAATTTATCAGGAACACCAAACCTTGACATAATGTTGTTTTTGAGGAATCCAATCAATTCTTCAACATCGACCTTCTTCAGCGCCACAACTTCTGGCCATTTTTTGAAATAATCGGTAGCTGTTAGAATGTACATGTGCCCTTTGCTAGATTTCAAATTAATTGGCCCAACGAAATCAAGTCCACATTGGGAAAATGGTTGTTCCACCACAATCGACTGCAGAGGCATCACAACTTTCTTCATTTTCCCTGAGAATTGTTGGCACAATGAACATTTCCTTATTGTAGCATACAAGTCCCTAAATATTGAGGGCTAGTAGAATCTCGCTCTGATTATTTTGTGAGCAGTTGCAATGGGTGCAAAGTGTCCACTGCATACTCCCTTATGGAATTCTTTGATCAGTGTTGGAGCTTGATTCTCATCAACGCATATCAACAATATAACATCAAAATTCCTTCTGAAAAGTATATCAACAATCAATACATATTGGTTCACCTTCATCTTGCGTGTCCTTCTCTCTTTGGAACTCATTGTAACAAGGAATTTCCTGGATCTTAAATAAAATATGATATCTTCGTACCATTCTGAATCAGCTAATGGTTCCCCGACTCAGATTGAAATGATTCCATCAACTAAGTCCCCATTATCCATAAGATTTCATAATCCTTTTCCTTTTATTGCCTTCAATGGTTTGATCTCAATATCATACTCTTGAATTTTTGCTAACCAGTTGGCCCATTTCCCTTCCCTCAACTGTTGATTTAGGAGAATCTTGACAGGGGACGAGGGGACATAGGAAATAACATGAGAGTTTGGTATATAAGTCCAAAAGTGTGCCACAACTTTTACGAGAGCTAAATCATGTTTCTCTAGTTTTGAATACCTCAACTCAGAGTCATGTAAATTTTTTCTCATAAAACTTATGAGGGGATCTTCTCCATTGCTATTTTTCTGAGTGAGGACGGACGTGACAACTGCCTCTGTAGAAAATGAATAGAGAATGAAATCCTTTTGAAAATATGGACTAATGAGGATGGGGGGCGGTGGTGATGGCCCCTTTGATCTTGTTGAATGCTTCCTCAGTATCTTTTTTCCACTTGAACCTCTGCTCTTTTTTCAACAATAAATTGATGGGTTTCACGAGGCTTTCATAATCAGGAACAAATCTTCAAACAAAATTAATTTTTCTGAAGAATGACTGGACTCCCTTCTTTGATGTCCCGGGGTTGAGTTCATTAATCGCTTTAACTCTTTTCGGGTCAATTTAAATTCCTTCCTTGCATACAATGTGGCCCAACAACTTTCCTTGAGTCACATCAAACAAGCATTTCTTTGGGTTGAGAGATACGCCACATGATATACATCTTCTGAATACTTTTCTTAAATGATGGATGTGATCCTCCCTTTTGCTTGAATGCACTGTCAAGTCATCCTGGTAGTCTACCATGAATTTTCCTATTAGTCCGCTGAACACATGGTCCATGGCTCTTTGGAACGTATCTCCAACATTCTTCAAGCTGAAGGGCATTCTAGAATAAGCATATGTTTCCCATGCTATGATAAATGTTGTTTTTTCTCTATCTTCATCAGCCACTAAAACTTGATTATATCCAGAGAAACCATCCAACATAGACATACATGCCGATCTCGTAACCTGTTGTAAAAAAGAATCCATGTTGGGCAGGAAAAAATTATCTTTTATGCTTGCTTTATTAAGATCTCTGAAGTCGACGCACATTCGGATTTACCCAGTCTTTTTCCTGACAATCACTGGATTTGAAAGCCAGTTTGAATTTCTGGTAGGATAGATTATCCCTTCTTTATTTAACTTCTCCAAATCAATTTTTACCATAGGATTTAGTTTTGGATTCATCATTCTTATTTTTTGTTTCACTGGTTTGGCTTCTTCCCTCAAAGGAATGACATGTTGGAATATCATTTTATCAGAAGCCTTTAAGTCTTCATAGGTCCAAGAAAACACATCAATACATTCATTGAATAAGGTGACATATTGATCAACTTATTCAGGGGTGCAATCGACTCCCAAATTGACATATTTCAGGGACTGGTCCATTCCGATATTGACTTTTCTTGTCTCTTGCACCTTTCGAACTGAAACTTCTTCACAAAGTTTCTTGGCACGATCGTATTTTGTGAACAAAGATTCATCTTGTATGTAGTCTTTGGAGACGAAAATATCTTTATCATCTTCTTCATCATCATCGTTTAACAAAAAATTCTCCAATTGTTCATCATTTTCAAACCCTTGCAAGTACTCAATATTATCGGGTATAGATGGCCTAAAGGACCTTTCCACCTGGAAAGATGTTTTTCTTAGGATATCGTCTAGATTTTATAATGAAGTTTCCAAAGCTATTGAATCACCCTTAAGGTTATTATCCCTTGGAATGAAAGCAATATTGAAAGAGATGAAAGATTACATGAGTTCATTAACTCTTTTGAAATACAATTTAGGCCTTTCCTTTTTGATTTTGTATTATTGGGTAACTTGGTTGATGACCAATTTTGAATCTCCAGCCACAATGAGATGTTCTATTTTCATTCCTTGTGCAAGGATCATCCTGTGGATTAAAGATTCGTATTATGCCTCGTTATTTGTGCATGGAAACTCTAGTCTTACCATATGAGGATGTGTCATCTTATTTGGACTTATGAGAACAATTCCAAGTCCCTTCCCTGATTTAGAGCATGCTCCATCGAATGACATTCTCTAGTAACCTTCAAATACACATTTTGGGACCTCCAAATCTTGAACTCATTCTAAGTTTTTGTTATGCTCCATGTCCAAGATAACATAGTTTCAGATCCTGATGTCCATGTAGTCTTCCATTAATTCATTATCATTATTCTTGAAGGAGAAAGGTTTTCTAGGCTCTCGGGGTACTTTAATCATTTTCCCCTCCTTGCCTGGTATCATCATACATCTACCATCATTCATTATATATCCACCGAACGTGGAGCTCCAATATCTTCCCATCACAACCCGATATGATGGAGGTAGATATACCATAATAATATTAAAAATCGTGATAATATTGGGAGTTATGGTAATCCATGCATAGAAATCCTTGATTTCCCCGTATGTAGGCACTTTTCTCGAATTCATGGCATATATGATCTCTCCAGTTTCATAATATTTAGTGCAGCTCATGCCCAATGCTTCCATGACCATGAGTGGCATTATATTGTTTGTCGCACCATTATCAACTAAACAGTTATCTAATGAAACATCATGGTTTTCAATTGAGATATAGAAGGGTGGAATTTTACCTCTCACTTAGCAGTCGTCGGGCTTTGATTTTGTTTTGGAGTGGTAACAAAAAATTTTGTTCTTTCAAATGGATCATCCACCAACTTCAATATATTCTGCCTCTACCAAGGAATCTTCACCACTTCTGTAAAAGGCAAGGTTATCCTCAACTTACTTAAGTCCTCCACAACATTGTACATCATTTGAGTTGAGCATGTCGCTACGGGTTGCCTTGTGGTTCCAATTGTCACCTTCTCATTCGACACATTTTCACTGTATTTTTCCTTTTATTTTTCTTTTTGTTTTTCTTTGTTGGAGTCACCATTATTCTTTGGTCTATTTAAAAATCCTCTTGTTTGGGGGACATTTTCTTGTGAGTTAGGATCGTTGTCTCCTTCTTCATATATGTACATGGAGTCCTTGCATCCATCCATCTGCATTGTCTCGAATAAATTTCTTTTTCGGTTGATTGCTCGTCATAAAAATCATCCAAAACAACCACATTTGGAGTGGGTTATCTAGGCACCCTTGGTCTCGATGGGTCTTCAATATTATAGAATCTGGCCCTGTTTTCAGGGGGAGGGTTCCTCTTTTGTTCAGGAATTGGAATTATTTGGTTTGGCTTGTAATTATCTCCCCTTATTAGCCTGGTTATTTCATTTTGCATCTGTTTTATGGTTCTATTCATCTACACAATCTCATATCTCTGCTTTGTTTTCTGTGTTATCGCAGGGTCAACCTTTACGTCAGGTATGGTTATCTTAAAAAATTCGCCTACCTCCATTTGATTCTGAACTAATCGAGTTTTAAAGTCTTAGTTTCTTCTCGAGATGGAACCTCCTTGATTATCAATATTCAATCCCCCAATCTTTATTTATACTTTTCCCAGTATAATGTCAGGGTCGATGCTCGTTTCAATCATAATTTCTTCCATCTCAATAGCCTTAGTCATTGCTTCCTCCAGGGTATCCATCTGAGATGTTATGATGGAATATTTCACATTCAGGAGCATTGCATTCTTATAGAAACTGAGAATGACAGGGTCATTTGGTCTCTTGTCTTTTGGGATTCTACTCAGAGTTTTATTGAACCTGGGATTAAAATCATGTATCCTTTTGTTCTTACTTAACTCAATCTGGGTGAAGTCTATGAGGAAGGTATGGTAGGAAATCGGGTGGGGGGGGGGGGACATATTAAGGAACATAACTTCAAGGTCATCAAACGAGCGAATGGATCTATTGGTGTTATAGCCCTAAATTTCTCTACACATGCATACATGGCCTTGGCCCTCTTACTTGCATTTTTTGCTAAAGCACTATTGAGAAGATTTAAAAAAAAAAACCATTTTTTAGAATATGTACGTGGCCTACACCATTACAGTCCGTGTACATAAAATTGCTCCACCACTACAACTAGCGTACATATGCATGTTGTTCCATTACAACCCGTGTATGCTTGCAAAAGTTGCAAAAAAAATAAAAAGGTGCAAGGAATTCGTTGAAATTCATGGGCTATTGGAGGTTTCCCAACTAATCCACTTGCTATATCCCATCACCCAACCAAATAACCATCCTTTTGGCATATAAAAGGAGGTGTTTGGGTCTCATTTCTAACCTAAGCATAAGAACAGTGAAACTCTGCCTGATTTCACATTCCCTCCTTGCCCAAGATATTGCTTCCTTTTGTGAGAAATTGCCTCAGCATATCCTCATCAACCCCTTCTTCCTCCATTCAACCCATTCCCTTTCATAGAAGATATCAGAAGGTTGAGAGAAGAAGTTCATACAAGGTGCACTTGGATCATGGTGAAGAGGAGCCTAGACCAGGTTCGCGGAACGGTGACTGACTTAGATTGTAAAGGTATAATCTTTGTGTAATGAATAAGAGAATTACATTTTCCTGTTCCAAATGATGGTGTCTTGAATAATTTTGTTGATTTATTCTTGACATTCTAACATCTAACCCTAACTTATATATGGAATAGCATGCTTTTAGTTCTATGTTTTTAAATCTTTGGATGTAGGTCAACCTTGGGAGGAGGCGTGAAGTCAGTGGAACTTCCGAGTGCGAGGAGGTCATCACTAGACCTGGGATTAGAGGTATAGTTACCCAATCTCCTTTCTCTTTTCTTTATTTATATTAGTTTTGGTATGTTTGGCATAGTATTGAGAATTAGTTATCTTTTAGACGATTATTTTCTCTACCTACATTCTGAACCCTGGTGTAGTTAAAGGGGGGTTATTTCCTGCTAGCAGAACTGATGACCATACTAGGGATAGCCTTAATGGTTTTTAGGGGATTTTGGGTTGTTTGATTGGTTTGTTTTCCTTTCAAGTTTCTTTCGAGTTTTCTGAGTTTTTTAAGGGATTATGGTCACCTTCAGGTGTAATACCAATTGTCCCTACCTTGTAATAATGATTGTTCTTTTCTTTTTTTGAAGGAATACAAAGGTGTATGCACCCTTTATTGATTCATCCCATGTACATACATGCTCTACTCAGTAAACAACCCACGTACATACACAGGCTACTGATGCAACAACTCGTGTCTCTATTTCAATACTTTTTTTGAAAAAGAGGGAGTCTTCCTCTTTCCTGATTGAGGTTCACACTTCTCAAGGTTTCTTGGATCGGTCTAGAGTCTCTATTTATAGCCATAGCCCAGGTTTAGATCTCGGTTTACTTGTCTTCTTGATTTTCTTGTGTTTATTTTTAAAAGGGTTTTAAGCAAGCCGTTGAACTGTAGATCTTCCTTTTTGGTTTCTTGATTGATTCCCTGTGATCTAAAATGGGCTAAAGATCTGTTTCATTCTTGTTTTAGTTTTATTTTTTACCCCTTTTACTTTCTTTGAAAAAAGAAAAAAGTTTTTTTTTTTTTTGTCAGTTTTCTCTTTAAGGCAATTAAAGAAAAAATAAATTCCTTTTCAGTTTGGATAAGTAGTTAGAGTTGGTTATTTGAAAAAAAGGAAAAAGAGTCAGTTTTTTAAGTTCTTTCTTGATTTCTTGAAGCTTACGTAGCTTGCTCAAGCGAAAGTATGTTTTAGGTTTTCTTTACAAGATCTTGAAAAAGTTAGTTAAATAAAAGTTGGTTACAAAGAGTTAGTGATAAAACTTTGTTTTTGGATTAGAAGTAATTTTGATTTCAAGTTTTATATTTTTCTCCTCCTTTTCGAATATTTATAACATCATGAGTTTCACCACCATATCCCAGTGAGTAAATCAAGCCTTTAAAAAGAACGCTTAATCTAAAATAAACTAGATTTTTTCTATTTGTAGGGTCAACCAACTAGTTTAGGGTTAGGGTCTTGAATTAGGTTGGAGAGGAAACTCTTCAAGGAGGTTAAATCAAACATTGGGGTCTGAGTTAGGGAGTGTTTAAGTCTAGTGTCATAAAATTTATCTAGGATCCCCCTCTAACACATGGGATAAACACGAGGTCGCGTGAGGAAAGGCAGCGGAGATAACCCCTCTAAAGCTAGACTGAACGTAGTGGGGAACACATATTGAGGATCTATCTTGGGAGTACTACCGACTGCATTTTCCTACAGAGATTTGTGCACCTCGTATCCGTTGGATATACTCTATTGTATTCTATACCATTTACTCTCGATACCCTCGATAGGTTTCGATCTTTTTATCCTGATTATTGCGATCCACCCGACTTTCAACTATACCCACCTGGTGACTGACTGCGAGCTGACAAATTTGTTTCCCATATTCTAGGGACTTACATGGGTGACTGTGAGGGTATACTGTGGTACCTGGGGAAGATGTCGGGTCACGCTTCGTAGAGTATACCCAGAGGGTGCTTCTGTGTTTGAGTTGCACTTGCACTAGTTAGTTTCTTTAGTGTTGACTAGTGTAACTGTCCTTCCTACTAGACAGTTGACTGCTTGATTTGTCTTTAGTGTGTGTTTGGTGATTAAAAATTAGTTAAGCCTTACCGTGTCGATTTATTTTCTCACAAAGTGGAATATCAAGAGCTCCACTAGCTGCAAAGGCTTTAGGGCCTACCGCTGGTTGCATTGGAGCCACCTCCACCACCGTTACGACAAAGACTTGAACAACAAGGGTTATTCGAAGTGATCGGGCCGTAGGAAACTGTGCTTGAGCCTGCTCCACAAGGAGACTATTTGACTTGAGAGGAACCTACCATCTTTGAACTTGGGGCACAAGCTCTTAGGCCATCCACCCTCTTATCACTGACTTGTCAGTGTCGATCTTAGTACAAGTTGTCCCTCCTGAGGTGACACCTTCCGAGCAACAATTAGTTTTACAAGCGACAATGGAAGCAAATGATGCTCCTTCATCCGGGATTCCTCATACTCTCATTTCAGCTACTACCACAGGGGGAATCTTGCCTCCTCTCCCACCCTCACTAGTCCAGACCACAGTGGTCTCAACTCCCTCTACTTCGGGTAGTGGTCTGATACCGTCATCAATGGTGACCACTACTCCTTTTACATAGAGTGTGATGAGCCCTCCATTCCCATATGGGATTCCCGACTTTTATTCAAACTCAGTTCTTACCTAATCCACCTTATAGACCATGAGTATGGGGCAGGTAGCTCAAACACTCTTGTGAAAGGGTCCATTGGGGGTGCTTCAATCACATTCAATGTTATCCCTTATGGTGGGGTTGATATACCTCCTCTGTCTCCCTCGCTCGGTAGTGCTTTTCGGCAACCTATTGGGTCAAATTCTAATTACATCTTGTTTGAAGAAGGTAGTTTAGGACCTTCATCTTACACAACGTTGGTGGGATCTATGTTGGTCTCTTTGTTCAGCATGTTTGGGAACAATTATTTTTCTTCGACTTCCGTCTCGGTTGGGGGAAACCCCAGTTTTGGGAAATAGAACCCCGTGCAGGGTACTATTCCTTCATAGGGAGTGATAATAGGAGTTTTCTCCTTTGAAGGGATTTGGAATCCTTGGAAGGGATCAGTTCCCTCGCAAGGGATGTCGATCGAGAGAAATCATTTCCATGCACAATGGAACCCCGAGAAAGGCTTTGTACCTATGCCCATCGGATCAGCTAGGGGAATCCCCTTCCAAAATCCTTGCAAAACAACGTAGGGAGCGATCCTCGTGCAAGCCATGTCATCCAATTATGGGAGTCAGTTGATGATATCCCAACAAACCCAGTTTCCGTACACTGGTCAAGGCCATGAATTCTACCAAAACCCTGTCCAACAATACAATTTTTCTTGGCAACCTGGATCCAGTCAAACTCTAGGACCCTCTTTTATTGTACATAATACTCAACCTAAAATACCATTTCTGGCAACACTACATCTGCCAGAATTTTCAAGACTACTTAGCGACCCAATTTGTCATGATCCGCATTGGCCCCCGATGCCGACTAAGTTTCCCTCAGATATTCCAACATTTGAAGGCAAGCCTGGCGAAGATCCAGGTGACCACATGACAAACTTTCACCTATGGTGCTCGTCAAAATCACTATGAGAACTCCGTCCAGTTGCGCCTTTTTCAACACACACTTATCGAGGGTGCCGCAAAATGGTATATTGAGCTCAATCGCTCAAGGTATTCTTACTTTAATGACTTGGTGATGGTCTTCCTGAGCCATTTCCAGTTACCCGTGAGATACGATGTCGGCACCGAATTGTTGGCCAACTTTGATCAGACCAAGGCCAGCCATATCTCCGATCATATCTAAGAATGGCGGCGTCGAAAAATCTTGATTAAGGTCTAGGTCCCTCCGAATTTTTGGCTGGAATGGTTCCTGAAGTCTTTGGTGCCTTTCATCTCCAAGGATGTAGCAACTTCTGGAGTGTTTTCAAAATAAGAGGTGATCATAAGAGAACAACATCTTGAACTGATCTACTCTAAGTCTGGCATGCTCTATGAGATTTTGCTGGATGCGCCATGATCTATCCTTGACAAGGCCAAGCAAAAGTATAGACCCCATGCTGATGGTATTGTGGTCTTAGCACAAGGAAAGTCCATTCATCTGTTGTCAAATCAATTGCAACAATTGTCGATACAACAGGTCGTGGCCAGCTAGACCTCAAGTTCGACTACTCCCCCTACCCAAACGCCGAACGTACATAGTGTGTAGTCCATGAACCCTAAGTCCAACCCAAATTCTAAGGGAAATAATAAACAATGGAACAAGAAGGGTAAATGGGAAAAAAATGGCACTAACAATGTTGGCGGGGGAAAAACGGAGAAGAGGAAGTCAAAGTATCTGTGTAACCTTTGCACGGAAGACCACCCGACTCATATGTGCCCTCTACTTGTGGAAGATCAGAAGCTATTGGCACAACAACATCCTTCTGTGCTGACGAACCCATTTCCACATGAGAAAAACATGGCTCAAGCTTCAACATCCTCAAATGTGGAAGGGGGTATTCAAGGAACCCCCATGTCTACCAATAATAACCCGGATGCAAATGTTTACATGATGAAATTTGAGGCTAACATAGTGACCAAGGCCTGAGATTACAGAATGTCGAAATCCGTCAAAAAGGGAAAATAAGCCACAAACCCATTGATTCCTCTCCATATTGAGAGGACGACGGGAGAAACGATGACACACATCCCGAAAGGTGCATTCAAGAAAGATTCTCATAATTCAAACGTGAGGGCTTCCCATAACTACTCAGTTGCGGAAGATTTGGCACAAACCTCTTGCACAATATATTCTTTGAAAGTCGTCCAAAGTTACCCTTCGCAGAGAAAGGCTCTGTTATCTGCCTTGGGATCAGCAGAGACTTGTAACTAGTGAGTGATCGTTCTTGATCCAACTAACTTGAAACTTTGTCTCCCTTATCACGTTGTGTTTAAGATAGTAGTGTCTTACACCATTTGGGCTCAAGGTTTTCTTGCCACTACAGATCCTTTAGATCTAGTCTTTCCCTCTGACGAGGTGATTATTGAGGCATTGACTGGTCCAGACAGATCTTGGGATGATATTCATCATAGATCTTATTTTCTTCCAAAGTTAAGGAGAATAGAGGTGGGAGAATTCATTTTGATCATGAATGGAGATCGGTCTTGTCCTATTAATCCTTTGGATATGCATGCAGTTTATGCCGAGGGTAATATGGCGAGTATCACTACAACAATTCCCATCGATATCTATAGAACCCCTGGCATTGTGGAGAATGTTTTCGTCGAAGTAGACTGCTCCCCCAAGGAGATTTGAATTTATACAGAGTTATTTAAGGAATTCCATGAGATTTTTACTTGGTCTTACGAGGAAATTCTAGGCATAGATCCAAGAATCATCGAACATGAAATAATGACTTATCTTGATGTCAAGCCGGTCCGATAGAAGCTTCTTCTGGTAAATCCTTGAAAAGCGACAACAATAAAGGGTGAAGTAGAGAAACTTATTAAAGTCAGTTTTGTCTACCTTGTATAGTTGATGGAATGGGTGTCAAACCCAATACTGGTTAACAAGAAACAAGGTATGATTCGCATGTGCATGGACTTCCGTGACTTGAATAAGGCTTGTTCGAAAGATAATTTTCCCACCCCATTCATTGATCAAATTTTTGATGAATGCACTGGCTGTGAGGTATTTTCATTCATGGATGGTTTCTCGGGATATAACCAGATTCATATCAAACCCAAAGACGAGCATAAAACAACTTTTATTTGTCTTTTGGGCACATTCGCATATTGTAAGATGTCTTTTGGTCTGAAAAATGCTAGAGCCACTTTTCAGTAGGCCATGTTGTTTTCTTTTCATGACCTTAGATATATAGTTGAGGAATATCTTGATGATATACCTTCATGCTCTGACAAGATATCTAATCATCCTTCACACCTTCGACTAATCTTTGAACGATGTCACTACTATCTGATTCAATTTAATCCTAACAAATGCAATTTCTACTTGACGTCGAGATGTCTATTAGGTTTCATTGTTTTGATAACAGGGATCATGGTCAATCCTCTCAAGGCTGAGGAAATAGTTCAATGTCCTCCCCCGTGCACAATACCCTAGCTTTAGAGCTTATAGGGGAAAGTGAAATTTCTTCGATGTTTTGTGGAAAATTACACTGAGATCACCAAAGGGTTTATGCATATCTTGAAAAAGGGAGTCCCATTCTATTGGGATGAAGTCTCTCAATGTTCATTTGAAGCATTGAAATGCACCCTGACATCTTCTCCTCTGCTACGACCTCCCGATTATAACCACGATTTCTTGTTGTATTTGACTGCTGCAGAAACGAACATCGACATGGTATTGGTACAAGAGGATGATTTTCTCAAGGAGCATGTTATATATTACCTTAATCGAGGCATGGTTGGGCCGAAACTCAATTATTCTCATGTTGAGAATCTTTCTTTGGCAGCAGTGCATGCTGTCTAATAGTTCCATCATTACATTTTTCTTCGCAAGACCACTGTTATTGTCATTGTGAACCCTTTCCAATATGTGTTGACATGACAAGTTATTGGCGAAAACATCAGTATATGGATTGTAATCCTCTAGGAATTTGACTTGGATTTTTTTCCACGAAATCCAAAAAGTTGTTGGTCTTTCCTAAACTTATTTCAGAACTTCTGGTTGAGTCTAGTGATATCACACCCGAAGAATCGCCTATCAAAGGAGATCTTTTTCTAATCACATATTTAGACCCATGGTATGGAGATATACTAGTCTATATATAGACTTTGAAGTTTCCTACTTCTGCTTCCTGCAATGAGCATCGACGAATTCTCCATCAGGCACGAAACTATCTCATACTCAATGACACTTTGTATCATCAAGGTGTAGATTGCATTCTTCACTGGTGCCTTATCCATGAAGAAGCAGAGATCATTTTGAATGAATGTCACACTGGAGCATGCGGTGTTCATTTGTCTGGGTTGGAAACAACCCAAAAGATTCTACGTTTCGGTTACTTCTAGCCCTCGTTAATCAAGGATTGCATTGAGGCGGTCAAGATGTGCCACCCGTGTCAGATCCTCTCTCGGAAGATGCAGGCACATCCCGCTCTTATGTTTCCTATCATTGTTGTTGGTCCTTTCACCAAGCAGGGGATTGATTTCAATACATGTCACTAGGCCTCAGCCAGGGAGCATCATTACATCATCGTAGCGGTAGAATACTTCACGAAGTGGGTCGAGGCTATGACAACATTTAACAATGATGGCGAAACAACAAATCTTTTCATTTTTAACCAGATAGTATCAAGGTTCGACATCCCAAAGGAGATTGTCACTGACCATAGAATTCACTTCCAAAAAAAATGATGACCGAGTTCAAATCAAATCTTGGGTTGAGGAAATAACATTTTTCACCTTATTACCCACAAGCGAATGGTCAGGTTGAAGCTATGAATAAGTCTCTCAAGAATATTCTTCAATGGACGATCAATTCTGCCAAGTCAAATTGGCATTTGATGTTGTACTCGACATTGTGGGCCTACCAAATGTCTGTGAAGACTGCCACCGGTTTCTCACCTTTTCAACTCGTATACAGGCTGGAGGAAGTCTTACCTATTGAGTGTCATATTCTTTCATTGAAGTTGGAAGTAGAGTTATTGCTAGACATGTCACCACTTGAGGAATGCCTATTATATCTTGAGAATTTTGATGAGCAGCGTCATGATACAACCTCAGACAATGAGGCTCATAAGCAATGAGTGAAGATTTAGTATGATCGGTCTGTTCATCCTCAAATTTTCTCTGAAGGTGATCGTGTCCTAGTCTATGATAAAGATAAAGACCCCCTAGGGCAGACAAGTTCAAACCCATGTGTTTCAGACCATTCATTGTGAAAGAAGTCTTGAAGAAGGGTGCTTACCACCTGGTTGACTTTGAAGGAAATGCCTTGGCGGAGCCTAGAAATGGGCTTTACCTCAAGAAGTATTAATCTTAGGTTGGTCACCTGGGTAACTTCTTGTACATATGTATAGTTCTTATATAGTTTTTGTCTTTTTGTTTTGTGGTAAATGTCAAGTGAATCAGAGGTGTATTTTTTGTTCGCGAACAATGCTAGCTGACACACTCAGAGGATTTCTTCCACAACTTGGGTGATTTTCACACATGGAGGTCAGTTGCTATCATCCAGAGGTATTTTTCTAGGTGACACTACAAAAAATGTCGTCGAGTATAATGCAATGACAGAGTTGATTCGTGATGTTTTGTCGCATGTCATTTCACATCTCCGGGTCTACGTAGATGCTCAATTGATTTTGTCCCAGTTAAATGGAGTTTACCGCATTTATGATCCTACTTTGCACCGACGTTTCCCTAAGGTATGTCTCTTAGAACGTTACTTTGATTACATTACGTATATCCATGTTCCTAGGAGATTTAATCATATGACAAATACTCTATATAATCAAGTATTAGATTGGCACGTTGGACATACATAGAAAGAGAAGCACACACATACACATGTACATACATTTTTAAATAATGTGATCCATAAGACAATTAAGATGTATATATATATATATATATATATCAAAAGTGTTACAAGTACATAGATGGGCATGAATGCCTCAAAAATAAGGTTCGTTATACATCGTTGGGCTTATGCCCTCAAAAATACATGTACAAAAGGTTCCCTCGACACATATAGAGTCTAGCCTATATAGGCTCAAGGCCTATTTTCCCTACCATAATGAACGACGACGTTGACTAAACGTCGAAAGAGTTGGACCCATGTCCGTGGCACCCACACTACATGAGGATGCATGGAAGGTGGGGGATCCTCGATCTCGACCATGGGAACTGTGGGAGTGAGAGCAGTGAGGTTGCACTCCACTCTTCTCAAAACTCTCTCAGCCTCTCTGGATGGAGGTCCCCCTGTGGCTGTTGGTCCGCCGACTGCTGTTGGTACAGCCTTTGGTCGAGGACGTCACCGATCTTTTATAAAAATGATATATATAAAAGAAATTAAAAAATCAAATAATATTAAAAACATGTTACCTATCTCTCCTCACTTCTCTCAGGGAGGTAAGGGCATGTCAAGATCCCTGGAAAAGTTGATTCTAGCATAGGGGTAGTCCTCTATCACCGGAATCTCTTATTCCCACCAGTCAAAAAATGTGTTGTTGAAGGCCTCTATGGTCCTCCCTCCCCCCTGTCATGGAAACAATGTTTTCCATCTACATACTCCTGGGAAGTAGGCCACATGCCCTCACACAATCTCTCTAGGACTGATATTGGGTACTCTCTTGAAGAAGAATGACCATAGAATAGTGTCGAACCCAAATTTCTTGTTTCTACGTTGCCAACACTCTGTTATCTATCTCTTCATGCATGTGAGCATGGTCATACTCCAGTCAAAGATATGTGCCTCCTGGCACTGAATAGCACAATGCATGTGTGCCCGAGAATCCTGGTGAAGGGTCACGGATCTAGTAATCCACCCAATCAGTAGTAATATCACTCACAAAGTTAGGCTCATG
The DNA here is from genome assembly GCA_009831015.1 of Picea engelmannii. Taxonomy (NCBI): domain Eukaryota; kingdom Viridiplantae; phylum Streptophyta; class Pinopsida; order Pinales; family Pinaceae; genus Picea; species Picea engelmannii. The sequence goes on along the minus strand of ML828568.1, from coordinate 68,005 downwards.
ATCTTGTGAATCGACTCCTGAGAACCTACCTTCTTATTTCCGACCTCACAGTACATCTAGATGTAGTCCTCAATGTTAAAAGGCCTAGGGGGGAATGTCCACAGATTGACCGGTTTCCCTCTCCTTGAGATGCCAATCAAGAAGTAGATATCCTCAGTCGTCGGATTCAACGGATGTTCCTCTATCATGAATGCCTCTACATTCGGATTCCAGTAATCAACTAAGGTGTTCAGTAGCCTCGGTTGTGCCCTCATAAAATCACATTGGAAGAAATTTCATATCCTTCATTGTTTCAATGCAACGATGGAAGTAGGGTCCTCTTCGACCAATATGTTAATATCCTTGTGTTCCCTCTCCCTCCAGACATACATCCTCTTCCATGGAAAATTAAATGGAGTTAGCTCTTTCTTTTTATTTTTTCCCAAGATTTTGAGGGTGTACGCAGGTTTTTTTGGCCTTAGTCGCATATGTATGCGGACGGAGAGTTTTCTGCCTGAGTACATATGCAAGCTTCCCTTGGCCAACTTGCATACATGCAGGGCCACTCTTTTTAGGAGAGCACGCCCCCTCAAAAAAACAAAATGCATAAAATATTAATTGAAATGCAAGACGGATGCATTTGTACTTACTTGGTCCAAGTAGAAGTTCGTTTCATCCACTGAAGCTCCCGGAATCAACTTCTTTAGAAAAGGGGATTTTTCTCCTTTTGGGTAATTTTCAAACTGCTATGGTAAAAATGAGTTGTTAACTTCTATTTATCGACTTTTTGGCCTTTTTTGCCACTTTTTGACCCCCTTTGTCGTTTGTCCTGGCTTGATGATCACTTAATTATGATTCCAAGTTTCTTATTGGATGTTATGATTCCAAGTTTCTTATTGGATGTTATGATACACTTTTTCTTTTGGTTTGGTAACCTTTTGGTGATGGGTCACTTTTGGTATCCTTTGGTAAAAGTTATTTTTTCCAACTTTTTGCATATAAGTTATGATTTTACCTCCACTTTCTCCATCTCGTTGTCTTTTCCCCCTTTCCATAGGATCGATCCCACCGAGGTGCGACACAGAACCTTCATTTATTCTCTAGAAGTGTCGTAATTATATGGTAGAGCCTACCTTTACATGGATTCCCTAGGTAGATCCTTGTTTCATTTTGGTGTCCATGCTGTTAGTAATGACTATAGGCTTGGGAGTCCTTGTTAGTTCTATCATGCTTATGATATTGATCCTCATTCGTTTGGTGCACCATCATTCTTGGCCTCACCCTTGGGACTCCCCAAATGAGCATGCTTTGTGTTAGAAAAAGAGGATCACAGAACAATAAAATAAAACAAATGTGGAAATAAAACACATAAGATACACTATACAATAGAGACACATATATATGTGGTCCACCCAGTGTGGGCTACATCCACTAGAGAAATTGTCAGGTCCTTCCTTTATTATTATCTAGCAAATGAAGGGATACAACCTACAACAAACTCGTTGTAACTTCCTCTTCGTTTTCTCACATTCTACTCTTTCAGAATACAGTATTCGCTATATTCCATAGCCGCAATACATTTCCCTCATAAAAGAGGGTTTCCTTCTAGGGAAAAAAACCCTAACATAAATTCTACTGTTATATCTATGGAATTATAATGAACGGTCTAGATTTGCAATGAAATTACAATATACATTTACAAGGAAATTTTTCCTTCATGGGCTTCACCCCTGAACCTCCATCAGGGAATGCTATCCCCCGAACCCCCGTCAGGGGTCTGCTTTCCCCTGAAATCCCCAATCGAGGGGATAGCCCCCCCGAACCCCGCAGGGGGGGTAACCCCCCCCTGCACTCCCCTGCATGGATGAGTGTACATTCTTCTAAGGTGTAAAGTCTTCATGGGGTATAAACACGGTTGAAAAGAAAGACCTCTGAATCAGGAAGATAATCAAGTTCCACAACCAACAATCTCCCACTTGGAGACTGATCTCAACAACTCCACCGTTGTTGTATCTGCTAGACTATGAACCTTCTTGGACCTGGAAAATTTCTCATCTTCACCTTCATGCTTGAAGGCCAACTGAAACTGAGCAAGAACTTAGTTTCTCCCTATTTACTCCCTTTGTTAACATGTCTGCAGGATTCTGGCTAGTGTGTATCTTTTCCAACTTCAAATGTCCATCTTCTAAGATAGATCATATGAAATGGTACCTCATATGTATATGATTAGTATTTTAATGGAAGGCTGAGTTCTTTGCAAGATGAATGACACTCTCACTGTCACAGTACAACCTGTTATTCTCCTTCTTCTTTCCCAATTCCTCCATAAACCTTTGTAACCAAATCATTTCTTTACTAGACTCTGTAGCAACAACATACTCTAATTCTGTTGTTGAAAGTGAAACAACCTTTTGTAGTTTTGAAATCCAACTTACTGTTGTTCAACCAATAGTAAAAACATACCGTGTGGTGCTCCTCCTGCTATCTTTAACACCTTCCATATCTTAATCAACATATCCCTGTAGAAAAGTGCTTGAACCTCCAAAACATAATACATGAGTAGCAGTACCTCTCAAATACCCGAGAATCCAGTTTACTGCCTCCCAATGTTCTTTACCTGGACTTTTCATATACCTTCTCACAACTCCCATTACATGTGCAATATCTGGTCTTGTGCAAACCATCACATACATCAAGCTGCCAACTGCTGATGAATAAGGTACCCCAGACATGTATTCTATCTTCTCATGTGTCTTGGGACACATTTCCTTAGTTAATTTGAAATGGCTGGCCAAAGGTGTACTAACTGGTTTTTCATTCTACATTCTAAACCTCTCCAACACCTTCTCTATGTACTCACACTGAGACAATGTCAATTTCTGATTTTTCCTGTCTCTTGTTATTCTCATACCAAGGGTTTTCTTTGCAACACCCAAATCCTTCATCGCAAATGAATTAGATAATTTCTTCTTTATCACATTTATATCCTGCATATTATACCCTTCAACAAGCATGTCATCTACATACAATAGAAATATAATATAGCTTCCATTTTATAGATTTTTAAAATAAACATAGTGATCATAATGGCATCTACTATAACCTTGTTCTATCATAAACCTGTCAAACTTCAAATACCACTGCCTTGGATCTTTCTTTAGGCCATACAAGCTCTTCTTCAACCTGCATACCAAATTCTCCTTCCATTTGACCTCATACCCCTGTGGTTGCTGCATATAAATCTCTTCCTCCAAATCCCCATGGAGAAATGTTGTTTTTACATCTAACTGTTCAAGATGCAAATCTTCTACTTCCGCAAGACTTAAAATAGTCCTAATTGAAGTCATTTTAACAACAGGAGAAAATATTTCATCAAAATCTATACCTTTCTTTTGTGCAAACCCCTTTACAACAAGTCTAGCCTTGTACCACTTTTTTCCTCCATCTTCTTCCTTCAAC
>ML828568.1:8016-60181 GCA_009831015.1 Picea engelmannii | reverse complement strand
AAAATATACACAATACAATAGAGACACATATATACATGGTTCACCCAGTGTGGGCTACGTCCACCAGAGAAATTGTCAGGTCCTTCCTTTATTATTATCTAGAAAATGAAGGGATACAACCTACATCAAACCCACTGTAACTTCCTCTTCTTTCTATCACAATATCCTCTCTCAGAATACAATATTCGCTATATTCCATAGCCACAATACATTTCCCTCATAAAAGAGGGTTTCCTTCTAGGGAAAAAAAGTCTAACATAACTTCTATCGTTAGATTTGAAACCTTATAATGAACGGTCCAAATTTACAATTAAATTACAATATACATTTACAAGGAAAATTTACCTTCGAGGGCCCGCTTTCCCCCGGACCCTCCAGCTGAGGGGATAGCCCCCCCGGACCCCATAGGGGGGGGGGGGAGGTAATCCCCCCTGCACTCCCCCACATGGATGAGTGCACATTCTTCTAGTGTGTAAATTCTTCATGGGGTATAAGCACGAATGAAAACAAAGAGCTCTAAATCAGGAAGATAATCATGCTCCACAACCAACACTTTGTTGTCTTTCAAGCTTGCTTTACAATTTGAAAGAAACATCCGATGAGAATGTATTTATTCTTTTCAATCTTGTCTGGATTAAATAAGAAAATTATCCCCCTGGAGTATTCTTTAAGCCCTTTTCAGACTCTCTGAACATGAAAATATTGTTGAGTGATCTTATTTACCTTCACGCTCGCCAAACTAAAATTTGAAGGCACATCTGTCCGACAGTAGTTTACCCATTTTTCGGTACATACGGTCAATTGTACAAATAAAGATATTCTCTAGGAAATTTAGTTAGCTAGAAGAGTATTCTCAGGCGTAAGTTTAACCCTTTTTTGAGCCTGAGGGACTAAATCTTTGAAAAAGGAACATTCTCCTTGGTTTTGGTTTCTCACCTTTTTCGGGCCTTGGAGATTACTTACGAAAAAGGAACCCCCACGAAGTCCATAGTTAAGCTCTTTTCAGACCCTAAAATTGAAAAGATCGTCGAGTGACCTTGTTCCTTCACACTCATTAAATTGGTACAGATGAACATCTAGTGGCATGAGTTTAACCATTTTTCTAGCCTGTAGCTTATAGAAGAAAAAGGTATGCCTCGGGAGATTCGTCTCGCCGGGAGAGTTATCCTCAATAACTTTTATACTTTTTCGAGATAAGGAGACTAAATTCAGAAAAAGGATGTGAGTCAATAGTTAAGCTCTTTTCAGACTCCTTAAAATTGAAAATATTGTTTAGTGATCTTGTCTTTGTCACACTCATTAAAATGGTTTTGAATAGACATATTTTCGGTCCAAGTTTACCCCTTTTTCGAACCGACTAGACTATCTCCGAAAAAGGTACTCCCTAGAGTCTTCTTTTACATTTTTTTAAGACTCTCTAAACGTGAAAAAACTACCGATCTTACCTTCTCAGGGCTCTTTGTTACACATTATTTTGGTTACCCCAGTGATCCATTGACAAACATGTGTTCATGTTCCCAAAAAGAACCTTTCTTCAGGAGGAAAGTGACTGACTTTCTCTTATCAAAAACCTTGTCAAGGAGGGTCATCCCAGGCTGCACCATAAGCAGGGTGCAATGATGGTTGGTCGTTGACCTCTTCCCTAAAGCTCGATTGTGACATCTCCGCAAGATTCCCTAAAGCTAGGGTGTGACGATGTCAAAAGACTAAGAAAAGGTTAAGTTTCACGAAAGTTCTAGAAGGGGATGTTCTAGAAAGTGAGGTGGCGTCTATATGGTTGGGATCCTACTTGCTTCTATGATTTGGTAGGATCATCCCAATATCTTTAACCATCTCTCTTTCCCCTATATAAATATGGATTTCTCATGGAAAAGGTTAAGCACAAAAGATTGATTTTAAGGTTAATGAAGGTTGAATAAAATGAGATTGCATGGAGAGTTTTGCATTGGATCATTCTTGAGAACCTCATTTCAGTTCATCAAGTCATTGAGGATATTCTTCATTCAAGATTGGAGAAAGTGTGTGTTGGATCAAAGGGTCATCAGAATGGGACCTTGCAACATCAAGGCTTTGGTTGTAATCTCCACTTTCATTGTTATATAATATAATGATATGTTTTGTTCCCATAAAACTTATCTCGTTTTATTGTATGATTCCTTGATCACATACATAGGTTCTTGTTGAGTATATTATTTCTTTCACTTCAGTTGGCTTGTGTTCCCTTGCAGATTCAATATCACAAGAGCACTGGAGTGGAGCTAGGATGACAACAACAAGAGGAAGTGATATTTAAATGATATGTTGACCATCTCTTGCTAGATAGTAAACTCAATTATTAGAGCTTAGGGAAAGCATCATGTTCTGTTCTATTTTGTTCTAGATATAGGTGGATCTAGGGAGATCTTTTTATGTCTTCATTTACTGATAAGTCCCATAACAAAATTGGTGACCATACTGGGGATATGACCTCCTTTTGATTTTTTTCTTCCTGTTTTCCTTTAGCTTTCCTTCTTCTAATAAATTTCATTCTCTGAGTCTGTGGGTGATCCATTTAGACTCCCTGGGTTTAGAAGTTCCTTTGGATTTTTTGCCTTTCTTCCAAATTTTTCAAACTTGCATAGATCGTCGCAATGTACCTCATTGTCAGCCTGCGATGACCCTGAGACATCGCTCTCTTCCTATCCAATCAAGTGCAATGACGCTGCACTCTGCTTTTCTAGTGGCCTGCGACAACCTTAGCTCGCCGCTCTGTGTCCTATACCCAGCCTGCGACGACTCCTGTAGATTTTGATGGAGTGAGTCATCTTGTCTTTTACCACCCAGATTTTCATTAGTAGAATGGGGTGAACTTTCTATGCCCATGATTGATTGATTCTTGATTTTAAAGCTTGCTTGTGATTGGTTTTCAGTGATTGAAAGTCTTTTTTTTTCATTTTGCAAGTTTTTTACTTTTGCTCATTGTCACGAGGATATAATCTTAGATCTTGATATGAGTGCTTGTTTGACGAGGAGTCTTTGGTTTGTTCTAAGTTTTGGATTCATTTTGCTTGTCAGATTGGTTTTTGATTAAGAAACACTTTTTTCTTACTTATGTCAAGAGTTTTTCTTTTCTTTTTTCGCTTTTGTCTACATTATGAATTTGATTTGGGAATTGTGTGGAGAATGTCTTGATTTTATTAGATTACGTTTTTATTCTATTATCACATCTCTGATTTTGTCTTGGAAAGGAATATTTGAATTCATTTATTCTTTTTAGGTAATCCCTTATACAAAAAATTTTACATTCAAAATATTTGTAAAGAGAAGAAATTGGAAATTTTTGAGTTCATGATTGTTTGGAATTGTGTTCATTCAGAATTAAGAAATCGCAATGTGTAGCTTGTTGTACTTTGAAAGAAATACGTTCTCCCTACTGTAACTAGAGTTCATTGAATTGAAAATTGCACATTCATCTCTTTTTTCATTTTATTGGGTCAAGGTCACAACATCAACAATTTCACTTCCATCTCCCGTTTTGAGTAAGTAACAGCCTCTAAAACACAACGTAAATTTAAAATTTATTAGTAACTTTTATTTTCTAGGGATCTTTTTCACCAACATTAGCTAGGATAGCGCTTTGGAATAGGTTGTGAGGTACACTCTCCAAAGCATCAAAACACACAATAGTATCTTGTGATAGAGAGAGTTCAAATCCAATTGCTATATTTTGTCCTGGGAAGCCCTTCTCACACAAGGGTCAAACCTTAGGTCGTATTAAGACTAGCATAGTTACTCACCTTGATTTGTTGGTCTTGGTGTAGAGGTTGCACGTATTATGGGGGTCACTTGAAGGTATACCCACAATTATGAGTGGAAGCCTTTCGAGTTGATTTCGGGCTAGATACCCTACCTTTGCACGTGAATAAGACTGTCGACTGTTTCCCCAGGCATCATTGTTGTAGTTGGTAACCTTAGTAGCCTATCTCTTTAGGGTCTTTACACAAGGTGAATGTGGAGGGGAAATTATTCATAGTACCTGGAATCGACATTTGCCAAACTCACTCGGGCTCCTTGGAGGGTACACCCACGATTATGTGTGGGAGCTTGCACCAAGGTGTAAGTCCGTTAAGCAGGTCATCAACGTAACTTTTCCACCCACTTATCCCTGCCCCTTTTTTTCTTGATTTCACGATGTTGGATTTCATCACCAACTAGTGACTTCAAAAGAAGAGGTTTTGTTTGCTTGGTTTCATTCCTAGATTTTATTAGTGAGTGTTGTTTGTTTCCTGTAGTCGACCATATATTTTCTTCATTCTCTACTCGACTAAGGAAACATCGGCCTTCGCTACTCATGTAGGATGCAAGGGCTACCCCCGGAAGATCCGGAAGGTTACCAACCTTTGCCTCCTAACTCACTAGAAGGTTCTCCTGAGGGAGTAGTCAATAACGAAGTAGCTTCTGAAGTCGGAAGCACACAATATTTATAAGGATTTAGAATTGTTTTAGACTCTTTAGAGGCATTTAGACTTCCCCTTCTCAGACTAGACACACATATACTTTGGATGAATTCATCAGAAGAAATCGTTGTTGTTGATAATACTGGAATACCTACTAGACCTAACGTAGGATCTGGAGTAGAGAATCCACTTTTTGAAAGTGAATCATTTAGGACACCAGCTAACACTGTCCGAACTTCTAATCCTAGTTTCGTCCCTTTGATAGTATGTGATTTGTATGGTAACCTAGGAGCGAGTCCTGATCGACCTATGGCATCACAAGTGCCTGAGATGTCTATTACCTATATGGTACCTTTAGACCATTTACCGGTACTACCAGTAACGTCACCACCATTCTAGACCAGTTGTTGATTGGTTCTCACTTGATTCCTACTCTTCAAATGTCCCATTCTACTATGGTCCCACAAGCTACCATGATTCCTATTGGAAATGTGGTTATCTCCCAAGCTCTGATTGGGACACCACTTCAACCTAGATCAAATCCATCACTTCCCCCTGGGTACAGAGCTCTGAATACTTTTGTTTCTATTTCCGCCCAGGTTCCATCCGGAGGCTCTGGAATTTGTGTTCCTCTTGGGCATAATGTTGCTGCTAGTTTTGTTCCTACACCTGCCCATGTTTTCTCTGGAGGGTATTATGTTCCTCCTCCACCTTTGCCTAGAGGATCTAGCCCTAGTGGCTCCAATTTGCTTGGAGGAACCAATATTTCTATCACTTCTGGTTTCTAGATTCTTGTTGGAGGTCAACCTCAAGCTAGGGGGAAACCTCAGTTTGGGGGACAACCTCATATTGGGGCACAACCTCAACTTGGGGGGAAACCTCAATTTGGTGGAAAACCTTAGATTAGGGCACAACCTCAACTTGGGGGGAACCTCAGGTTGGATGCCATAACCCACTATATGGAAAAAAAGTACTTGTGGTACAATCTCTACCTTGGAATATTCCTTTCCAGGTAAACCTACAATCATCTGGGGGGAAACATCCTCAAGTTAACTCTTTTGTACCCCCTAACCTCGGTCAACCATATCCAGGTTCTTTGAATCCCACTTGGGGTCCGAACGTTTGACCTAGTGTTCCTTTTCAAGGGAACCCCCCTAATCAGCCCAACCCTATGGGCTATGTGACTCAAAATACTTCACAACCGAATATGTCAGGACTGTCTCCTTATTTGCAGACTGCTTATGGTCCTACTGGTATACCTATGGGACTTCCCCCTCAAAACTACCAGTTTCCACAAGTGAACTGACAGTTGAGTTTTGTGGCCACTTTGGACTTACCTGATCTATCTAGGATTTTGAATGATCCTATCTTACATTCTAACTACTGACCCATCATACCAGCCAAGTTACCGTCCGACATTCCTAAATTTGATGGTCGAGTAGGAGAAGATCTGAATAATCATGTTATGAATTTTCATCTATGGTGTTCATCTAACTTGTTGATGGATGACTCCATTAGATTACACCTTTTCAAATGAACTCTCACAGGTTCGACAAAAAAATGGTACATTGAGTTACCATGAGTTTTATTCAATGACTTTAACACCCTAGCTATGGACTTTTTGACACATTACCAGTTACCAATTCGATACGAGATGGGAACCAAAATTTTGAGTTCTTTCAAGAAATCCTCATCCACTCATATTTCCAATCACATTCATGAGTGGAGGAGAAGAAGACGTTTAATCAAAGTTCCTCTTCCTGATCAACTATTGGTTGAGTGGTTTACCAAATCACTCATTGGACCTATCGCTTGTGATGTCACCATGGGTGGTGTTGTCACTGAAGAGCAGGCGATTAGTTGTGCTCAATATCTTGATCTCATTTATTCACAAATGTGAACACTTTATGATTTGATCCCTGACGCTCCTCGTCCTTCCACAAACCCTACCCCAAAACCTCCAAAAAATTCTCATGCTGTTGATGGTGTGATTGACACCTTCCATGTTGAGACCCTGTTGACGTAAGCCGGTCACACCAATCCCAAACCTAATAATTCTAATGAACAAAATACTCCTGCTCCTACTCCTTCCACCGGTAAGACTGCCAAAGTTAATTCTGTTCAATCCGCGCCTACCCAAGAGAATAAAAATAAAAATAAAGGGAAGGGTAAGAACAAGGAGGACAAGAATAATAATCCACAATCTGATAAAGCCAAAATGCAAACCACTGATGAGAAAGATAAACGTAAGCCTCGTTACCCCTGCTTGATTTGTGGTGACGATCATTAAACGAAATATTGTCTGAGACGCACCGAGGTTACTAAGTTACTCCAAGGGAGTGGAAAACCTCCTACACCTGTCGCTATTTCACAACCTTTCCCTTCTCAGTAGCAAGCCCAACTGGTCATTCATTATGAAGCTTCTCCCTCTACCTCATCCTATGTCCTTATGTGTATTGGTGATTCTAAAAAGAACAAAATTGCAATCATGACTTGAGACAAGGATTACTCTTCATCAAAAGATAAAGTTAATGATATACCACCATCATTGGTTCAACCTTCTCCCTCTACTTCACCTCCCAATGTTCCTCTTCATCTTGAATGACCAGGTCTCAATACATTTCTTCGCCCCTCTATTAAGGGCGTTGTTCGAAAGTCTACATTCAACCCTCACACATGTGATGCCCAAAGCTACAACATTGTAGAAGATCTTATGCAAGTAACCTTTGTGATGTCATCTCTCAAAGTCCTTCAAAGATTCCCTTCTCAATGGAAGGCACTATTAAAGGCCATTGGTGGAATTGAACCCATGTATACTAATTTAATAATCTTCGACTTGGAAGATCACGTTCCAAGGCTTCCTCCTTAGTTAACATTTCATATCCAAGTTGTTGTTGAAAACAAGAATATTTGTAGAACTGTAATTGATGAAGGAGCCTCGACTTGCGTTATGTCTGTTACTTGTTGGAAAGACATCGAATCTCCTACCCTCACTGAATCATACAATACACTTAAGGATTTAAATGGTACAAGATTTAAACCCTACGGTGTTCTTCTGTCGTTGTCTATTACTTTGGAAGGTAAATCAGTCAATGTCGAGGTTGAGGTCTTCAATGCACCTCTTGATTAAAATTGTTTACATGGACATAGCTAGATTGACTCCATGCATGCAGTTGTGTCTACTATTTTCCGTGTGGTTAGTTTCCCACACCAAGGAAATATCATTACTATTGACCAACTTGTCTTCTTTAATTATGATTCTCGTACTAGAAATGTTCCATTTATATCAAAGACACCCCCTGGTTATGAGAATGTCAGAGTGGGTCTTTTGAAAGATTCAACTTTGATGGGTACTTTTCCAATCCCACCACCCAATATTCCCCCTCCTTTTGTTGCCTCTATTAACATGATATCCACCACCGTTCGTGAAACCCCTGCATCATATGACCCATGGGTAGTACCTAGCCCTGGTGATTACCCTCATTACAATGACAAGATTCCTTAAGTCCGGTCGAATCCGCTTACCAATCTATCCAATCAACAACCCCTCCTCTCTTCCCTCTATGATTCATCTCCTGATTTGTTTCACGTGATCTTTCTTATTGATGAGATGATCATGTCGGTCATTTCTATGGAAGACACTCCCTGGGACGATGGGAATCATCGCTCAATTCTCTTTCTAGAATGTGACACCATAGAGATGTATCAATGGATTTCGACTCCATCGACCGTTGTTGTTGTTTCTTCCGTTCCTGAGTCAATGCATGATGTTTCTTACGAAGGGAACTTGAGCAACATTTCACCTACCATCCCTCTTTACATTTCCATTAAACCCGGAGTCATGGATAATATTCATATCAGGGCCTCATGTTCTACTGATGAGGTCCACACATATAAATCCCTTTTCCAAGAATTCCACGACGTTTTCACCTAGAGTTATGAATATATTCCAGGTATTGATCCTAATATCGTTGTGCATGAGATTAAGACAAACCCGAATGCTAAACCCATTCGACAACTACTTCGCCCAGTACATCGACGCAAAGTTGTTGCTATCAATCTTGAAGTTGAGAAACTTCTTAAATATGGCTTTGTTTATCCCGTGGCTTTGACTGATTGGGTATCCAATCTGGTTCCAGTGAATAAGAAACAAGGTACTATCCACGTTTGTGTATATTATAGGGACATAAACAAGGCTTGTCCTAAAGAGAATTGCCCAACCCCTTTCGTTGACCATATCGTTGACGACTGTGCCAGTAGAGAAATCTTCTCTTTAATGGATGGTTTCTATGGCTATAATCAACTTAATATTTTACTCGTGGAACAACACAAGACCACTTTTATTTTCCCTTGGGGAACCTTTCCTTACCGGAAATTACCCTTCGGTCTCAAGAATGTTGGCGCAACTTTTCAGCGTGCTATGTATTATGATTTTCATAATATTAAACACATTGTACAACCTTATCTTGAAAACATACCAGCACATTCCATGCATTGCCAAGATCACCTGACACATTTAAGGGCCATTTTTGTATGTTGTCGTTATTACCATATCTACTTGAACCCGTAAAAATGCATTTTTTGTGTGGAGTCTGGCCGACTTCTTGTTTTTATTGTGTTGATACACAGGATTCGAGTACACCCCTTGAAGGTATAGGTGATCCTTAATCTACCTCCTCCTTCCACTTTATGCCAGCTCCAAAGTTTGCAAGGGAAGGCAAACTTTTTATGATGATTCATCCCCAATTACGCTGAATTGACAAAAGGATTCACTCGGCTACTCAAGAAAGGTTACAATTTCATATGGGATGACACTACAACCAAATCCTTTGAATATTTGAAAATTTCTTTAACTCGTACGCCATTACTGTTCCCCCCTGACTATAGTTGGGATTACTTCCTCTACTTAGCCACTTCAGAATCTACCATTGCCATGGTATTAGTCCAAGAGAATGATTCTCATGATTCTCATGTGATATACTATTTGAGTCACAGTCCAAGATTACCGAGACCAAATACTTACATGTGGAAAAACTGGCCTTGGCGGCTGTTCAAGATGTCCAACGTTTTCGTCATTATATCTTGTTATGCCGAAACACTGTTATTTCCAATTACAAACCTATGAAACACATCCTTACTCAACAATTTCTAGGGGAAAAGTACTCCAAATGGATAATGATTCTCCAGGAGTTTGACTTGGAATTCGAATGCGCTAAGTAAAAGAAATCCTTGGTTTTCGCCGAACTGATATGTGACCTTCCCTCCACTGAGACAGAAAACATGGAAGAGAATTCCTTGCCTGACGAATCCCTTTTTCTGATCAGTTCTGATGACTTATGGTATGCATATATTATTATCTATCTCTAGACTCAAACTTTCCAGCTCAACCTATCTAGCAAAGATCGTCTTCGTATATGCTATCAAGCTTGACAATACATCATTCTCGGTGATAACCTTTATCGTTGCAGTAGTGACTCATTTTTCCAATGATGTCTCACTTATGATGAAGATGATAAAGCTTCAAATGATTTTCACTCCAGATCATGTATCGTTCATATGTCTAGGTATGCCACTGCCCAAAAGATCTTACGAGTGGGTTATTTCTAGCCTTCTTTGTTTAAGGACTACATCACTGCTATTCAGAAATTCCATGCTTGCCAAACTTATAATAACAAAATTAGATCTCATCGTGATCCCTTACATCATGTAGTTTCCATTGGTCCATTCACCAAATGGGGCATTGACTTCATGACATGTAACCATCACTTGACCGAGGGGCATGGATACATCATTCTAGCTGTGGATTATTTCACTAAATGGGCGGAGGTGACGCCTACATTTGATAACACCGGGAAAAATGAAGCATTGTTCATATTCAATCACATCATTACTCGATTTGGTATCCCTCAAGCTATCGTCACTGATCACGGTAGTCATTTTTAGAATATCATGATGTCTGAAATTACTGAAAAGTTGGGTCTTCGCCATGAAAACTCAACCCCCTATTACCCACTGGCCAATGGCCAAGTTGAAGAAATCAATAAATTTCTCATTACTATGCTTTGACGGATGATAGGAATTCATAATTCAAGCTATAACATGATGTTGTTCTCAAAATTATGGGCCTACCAAACATCCATTAAGTTTGCCACATGATTTACACCTTTCCAACTAGTTTATGGTATCAAGGTTATCTTGCCGATTGAAGGTGAAGTACCGTCTCTAGAACTGGTCATTGAACTTCTCCCCAATACCTCTGCCAAAGAAGAGCGTCTTTTGTATTTGATGCAACTAGATGAAACCCATCGCGATGCCACCCTAGTTATTGAAACTCATAAGAAACGTGTTAAAGCCCAATACGACAAGCATGTCAAGCCACATGTTTTTTTTTTGAAGGTGATGTAGTTCTCCTTTACGAACATGATCGTGACTTACTAAGGGCCAGTAAATTTGAGGCCATGTGGCAAGGTCCTTACATTGTCAAATGTGTGTTGGAGAAGGTAGCTTATGAGCTAGTTGATTACGATGGAATCCCTTTGAGTGAACCCATAAATGGGATTTACTTAAAGAAGTACTATGCTTAAGTCATTTTTGCATGAGTTCTTGTACTTTTAGTGTATCACACTCTTGTGTGATTTTTTGTTGTTTGGTTTCGACCTTTAGCTACTTACCTTGTGTTGTGTTTGGTTTCCAGATGTCAGTGTCTTTGATACCCTACAGTAGCTTCGCTGATGGCGCTAGTCACAACACTAAAAAATTATCATCTGTTGCTTGGGAAATCTATGCACCTACATATGAATTGATTAGTCTACATGGTGTTTGCCTTGGTCATGCAACTAACAATATTGTGAAATACAGTGCAGTCATCGAATTGGTGACCTACGTTGTGTCACTTCGAATCCGTCATCTTGTTGTATGACTCAATTTGCAGTTAGTAGTCCTACAATTGAGTAATGTTTACTCCATTCGAAGTCCTACGTTATTAAGGGTATATCTATGAATTTTCCTCTTGGAATGTCATTTTGATTACATTGAATATCAACACATTCCTAGATGTCTAAATACATTGACAGATGNAGAATATCATGATGTCTGAAATTACTGAAAAGTTGGGTCTTCGCCATGAAAACTCAACCCCCTATTACCCACTGGCCAATGGCCAAGTTGAAGAAATCAATAAATTTCTCATTACTATGCTTTGACGGATGATAGGAATTCATAATTCAAGCTATAACATGATGTTGTTCTCAAAATTATGGGCCTACCAAACATCCATTAAGTTTGCCACATGATTTACACCTTTCCAACTAGTTTATGGTATCAAGGTTATCTTGCCGATTGAAGGTGAAGTACCGTCTCTAGAACTGGTCATTGAACTTCTCCCCAATACCTCTGCCAAAGAAGAGCGTCTTTTGTATTTGATGCAACTAGATGAAACCCATCGCGATGCCACCCTAGTTATTGAAACTCATAAGAAACGTGTTAAAGCCCAATACGACAAGCATGTCAAGCCACATGTTTTTTTTTTGAAGGTGATGTAGTTCTCCTTTACGAACATGATCGTGACTTACTAAGGGCCAGTAAATTTGAGGCCATGTGGCAAGGTCCTTACATTGTCAAATGTGTGTTGGAGAAGGTAGCTTATGAGCTAGTTGATTACGATGGAATCCCTTTGAGTGAACCCATAAATGGGATTTACTTAAAGAAGTACTATGCTTAAGTCATTTTTGCATGAGTTCTTGTACTTTTAGTGTATCACACTCTTGTGTGATTTTTTGTTGTTTGGTTTCGACCTTTAGCTACTTACCTTGTGTTGTGTTTGGTTTCCAGATGTCAGTGTCTTTGATACCCTACAGTAGCTTCGCTGATGGCGCTAGTCACAACACTAAAAAATTATCATCTGTTGCTTGGGAAATCTATGCACCTACATATGAATTGATTAGTCTACATGGTGTTTGCCTTGGTCATGCAACTAACAATATTGTGAAATACAGTGCAGTCATCGAATTGGTGACCTACGTTGTGTCACTTCGAATCCGTCATCTTGTTGTATGACTCAATTTGCAGTTAGTAGTCCTACAATTGAGTAATGTTTACTCCATTCGAAGTCCTACGTTATTAAGGGTATATCTATGAATTTTCCTCTTGGAATGTCATTTTGATTACATTGAATATCAACACATTCCTAGATGTCTAAATACATTGACAGATGCTTTAGCTAATTATGTGTTAGACAGAAATTTGAGAAATTTATAAAATCCAATCATACTTTGTATATACAACAAGTAAGCCGGTAGAAGTCTCATACATACATATATATATATATATAATGATAAAAGTGTTACAAAAAGTGTTTTTGTCCTAAGACCAAAATATCAAAAATGTGAAGCACTTAGCTTCATATACAAAAAGAGCATCAAGGATGCTTCTCGCAATAACATGTGACTGCTCGTGCTAACTTGCGGAGCAGTCGACCGATGGAAGCAGACATGCCCATTGTATGGTGCTGATAATGCCTTGAGATATCATTGATGGAGGCATCCAGAATGTTCATCGTAATCCCATCTAGATTATGCTCCAGAATCTCATAGTCGGCAACAACTACTCCTGCTACGTCAACTCTCTCCCCTTGCCTCTGGATGGGGGATGAACCTGGATGTCGGTAAGGTCCCACGTCTGCATCATCAAAAGAGAATTTTATTAGTCATCAGATAAATAACACATAAAAACATTTTATATTAAAAATCACAAAAACATTATAAAACAAAATGTACTTCTTACCTATGTCCCCCCATTAGGAGCCCCCAAGAAGAACCAAGTCTCGGTCACCTAGGAATTCTACACCGACATAGGCATAGTCATCTACCATAAGCATATGGGTCCTCAAGCAGTCAAAGAAAACATCATTATATTTGATGATAGGACCAGTCACATGCCATGCCATGAGGTTAACCCACCTCTTCATTCTTGGATCATGTGGGGCAGGTATACCCCACTCTACTTGCAAGCGTAAATATGGGACCCTCTCTAGGAAGAAGGACACCAAAATCGAACCGTATCCGAATTGTTTCAGGTCACCATTCTTGCACTTGATTAATTTTTTTTTCATGCTTCTACGAACCCCGTCACACCAGTTGAAACCTAGGGGTTCCATGCATTCCAGCGCATACTGGAAGTATCTCTGAAGAGCCATATGGGGAATTGTGCTCCCTACCATGTGCGTGATAGTGTAGAGGACCATCCATAGAGGAAATTCATGGACTAATCTAGGTGGATATCGGTGGCCACCCACCTCTTCCAATTGGCTCAAAATAGTTTTCTGACAATTTTGGCAATTTACTATTTTTATCAGTTTTAACTTCCGGGGCCATTTTGAGGGCCTAAATGAAGGTTTTTCGGGATTGAGCTTCTCAATTATAGCCAAAGGCATGATTGAGCCCCCAAAAGGAATATCCTCGATGATACCTTTCCAACAAGCTATCATACGCCTAAAACAGATATCGTATGCAAATGTTACGACCTCGGGAAGTTGATGTACTAACTTACCCAAACGGGGCCCACATGACTTTTGGCACTTCATCTCCTAGGGTTAGGTTTTTGGATGTCTAGGGTTTTTGGCATTCCCATTTATTGTAAAAGGGGCCTTCAGAGCCTCATTGTTATCATATTCTTGCAAATGAGCGCAACCGTTACATCTCTTTTAAGAGATAAGATGCCACCATTCCAGCAAGCTTGTTTCTGCTGCATTTTACAGTTTAAGCTTATTTCCTTATTGAATAGAAAACTAGTTTTACTGTCTCTCTATTATTTTGTGTTAAGCACCTGTTAATAATCTGTAGTCATTTCATTCTGATCATAAAATCTAGATCAGTGGTATCAAAGCGGTCTGCTCCTTGCCGTCTTAATGCATGTCCCCAACGAGGTCAAAGTACAAAGTGTTGGGTCTCGAGCTTGTTTCTCTTGAGGACAAAAGATCTCGCACACCAAAGTGACCGTTCATGGTAGGAGAAAATAAAGATGATGGGACATGAGATCCTTTCAAACTGTTGATTGATTAATCCCTCATGCAACAAAGGAACGAGATGATGGATAGTTTCGCACAAATCCTTCGACGACTACCAACATGCGATGCATCTTCTTCGAGTGGAGGCGCCACCCCCTTCAAGGTACAAATAAAATTCAATATTCCTATATTTGAAGGTTAAATAGACATAGATGTTGTAGACAAGTGTTTGAATCTACTAGAAGGTTATTTTTCTATCCATAACTTTTTGAATAGAGAAAAAATTTTGTGCTCCTCAAAGTTGTTCCCCACATCAAAGATTGGTGGGAAACTTTCTATGAGCAAAAGGAAATAGAGGAACCCTCACTATTTACAGTCACAGTGACCTGGGATTCCTTCATGGATTCTATTAAGGAACAATACTACCCTGTCAAAAGTTATGACAACTTGTATACCAAATCAACCACATTGTGGCAAGAAAGAGACCAAGCAGTGCCAGATTTCACGAATATCTTTCATATCTTGCGCACCAAGATGGGTATCAAATATTCAGAGCGACATATGGTGCTCAAGTATCACAATGCTATGAATATATACATCCATACCGAAATGGAAATTTTGGACATCTCATCCTTGGGCATGACGTACCGATATGCCCTCAAAATCGAGCAGAAGTTCAAACAAAAGACGCGACAATTTGGGCATGGGAAATCCTCAGAAAAAAAGTCAAGAAAGGGAGGCCCCAACCCACAAAAAAAAGGACAGAGAAAATATGGATAGTATCAGGAAAACCAGTCCAAGACACAAGCAAAGAAGGACACCAAAAAGACAAAGAAAGATACCGAGAAGTCGTTCGACTTTCATAAGAGCACTTGGCATAACATTGCTGACTAACGCTCAAAGAAGTCATTGGTGGCCGAAGTGAAAGGCTCTGAATCAAATGCGGTTTTAGACTCTGAGCTAGAACCAGAAAGGGGAAGATGAATCATTGATGCAGAACCTAGTGCCACCGTTTCTACCACCAAGCTGCATGCTAGTGAACCAGACGAGCCAAAATAAGGAGAACGCCTCTTCCATTCACAGATGTGGGTAAAAGGCACCACATTTCACTTCATCATGGATAGCGGTAGCCAGAATAACCTCATCTCAGCAGAGGTCATCAAGCGGTTGGCCCTACCAAAAACACCGCACCCACAACCCTACACCATTGGATGGCTCCGCGAAGGAAGCAATCTCTGTGTCATCCAACAGTGTTGATTGTCGTACGACATCAAGCCCTTCAAAGATGAGGTATTGTCTGATGTTTCTCCTCTCCAAGTTTTTGATGTTCTTTTGGGACAACCTTATTTATGGAAACGTCATGTTGTATATGAGTATAGGCCTTGTAGTGTTATTACTACTTTGAATACGAAAATTGTATAGGATACCTGAGGCAGTCCCACCTAGTGTTATTTCCTTGATCTCTGCTAAGAAATGTAGGAAGGTCATCTCTCATATGGGGAAGTTTTTCTTCTTCATGATTCACTCTCAGAATAAGAGAAAGATCACATCCACATCCAGGGTCTCTATGGTCGACCTCTCCACACAACAGAAGCAAGTAGATAAGGTCATGGAAGAATACTCAGATATCTTCTCCTCACCTACTGGGGTACCTCAGCATTGCTAGGTCAAGCACCCCATTGATCTGACACATGGCGCACCGCTGCCCAATGGGCCATTCTATCGTTTCTCTCTGTTAGAGAATGAGGATATCAAGTGACAGATCCAAGAAATTCTTCATAAGGGGCACATCCGTCCCAACTCATCACCTTGCAGGAGCCCAATTGTGCTGGTACAGAAGAAAGATGGAACCTGGAAACTCTGCATTAATTACCAGGCTCTGAATAAAATCACAGTCAGAAATTGGTACCCGATTCCCCGAATCGACGACCTCCTTGATCAACTCACGAGGGCCAAATACTTCATTAAGATTGATCTGAAGTCTGGCTACCACCAAGTCCCGATAGAACAGATAGATGTATGGAAAACCACCTTCAAGTCAAAGGAAGGCCTTTTTGAATGGTTGGTCATGCCCTTTGGTTTGAAAAATGCTCCAACCACTTTCATGAGGATGATGGATGATATCCTATGACCATTCAATAATACTTTTGTAGTGGCGTATCTGGATGACATTCTCATTTACAGTAAGACTTGGGCCAAACATTTACAGCATATTCAGCACGTTCTGCACACCCTGTGATAGCACAAGCTATATGCCAACTTGGGAAAATGCTCCTTCAGAATGGACAGGGTCCATTACCTGGGATACATAATTGATCAGCATGGCGTACATTTGGATCCAACCAAGATCCAAGTCATTCATGATTGGCTAGCCCCAACCACACTCACTGAGATTCAGAGCTTCTTGGGCCTTGCCAATTTCTACTGCAGGTTCATGTTGGGATTCTCCCATATTGCATGGGCCCTTAGCCAAATAACCAGGGGTGTTGGTAAGGAGAAATTTGCGTGGGGCCGGTCCCAACAACAAGATTTTGATGATTTTGAAGCAGTGCTTGTGCTTAGTCCTAGTACTTTCACTACCAGACCTGCAACAAACCTTTGAGATTGAGATAGATGCTTTAGACTATGCGGTGGGTGCCGTTCTCACTCAGAATGGCCACCCTGTGGTGAATGAGTGCAACTGTCACATCTCTTTTTAGAGATAAGCCGCCACCATTCCAACAAGCTTGTTTCCACTGCATTTTACAGTTTCATCTTATTTTCTTATTGAATAGAAAACCAATTTTACTATATCTATGTTATTTTGTGTTAAGCACTTGTTAATAATTTGTAGTCATTTTGTTCTGCTCATAAAATCTAGATCATGGACATTTGTGATAGCGACTTTGTTGCTATGTTTCTGAGTACCGGGTACGCAATGCTCACTAATATAGTGACTCATGGGATCGTCACCTCCCCTTCTACCTGTCAGTGTAACTCGGGCCCCATGACGAGACAAACCAGTCAGGAAACAAATATCCTCGATATCTACCGTCAGAATGTGTTCCCCCACATGGAATTCCTATTGGTTCACATCCCACATGTGAATGAAGTATTCCAATAACCTCAACTGGGCCCTCATTCCCTGGATCTTGAAAATTTTTAGCAGTCCACAATGTTGGAGGGAATTTACTGTTCCCGGGTCGTTCCCAACAAAGTAATATTCCACCTCATGCTCTCTCTCTCTCACCATTCCAATATTCGTTCTGTAGAAAATCTACAATTGAACATAAAAGAGGGATTAACATCTTCATCTCTTCCCAGGAATTTTTTTATTGGCAAATACATCTAAAAACACTTTTTGATTTGCGCACATAGCAAGCTAGGTCATTTGTACAGTGTGGAGTCATCACAGGCTAGCCTCAAGGCCGTCTGCGATGACCCTGGGTCATCGCAGGGCACAATATAGGGTGCCTGTGATGATCTCAATGCATGGGCACCCTTGAAAACTCAACCCAAAAAGTCATTTCTAACCAATGAAAAGCAGAAATTGATCCATGAAAAGTTGAAAGAGATGAAAATTACCTGTTTAATGGAGACGATTCGTCAAATGATCAACCATGCCTCCTGAAATCCACAGTGGAAACTTGAGGTAAAATGGGGGGTTTTGGGACAAAGTTTGGGTGGAGTAACAATGAAATAGTAAAAAGAAGTTTTTACCCATTTTTATTACTTTTTTGCTTTTTCATTTTTTATATTATTTTATATATATTCCATCTAAACCCTAAAGTTCTAAACGACATTGCAAGTGTTTGGTCTTTTGTAGATGAAAACCCTAGGAGTGAAATATTGAACAAAGATACATCTTTTTGTTTTCTTTTATACATTTGTCGCATGTACAGATCCTTTTAGAGTTTTTCAGGAAAAAATCCGAGCTTAGGTTTTGTTCTTTCTCATTCTCGCAAATCAATGAGAATGTGACTGAGTATACTTTTCTCATATTTTCGTACTCGTAATAGAAAAACAAAAAATGAAACCCATGGTGTATCCTTTAAGATCTTTTCACGCTCCATAAAAACAAAAATATTTCCGAGCGACCTTGTTCTTTTCATGCTCATAAAAGTATTTGAAGAAAACATTTGATGAGAGGTAGGTTATCACTTTTTCAGTGTCATCAGATCAACTTACGAAAAATAACTTGTGGATTCCTCTTTAAGTGTTTTTCAGACTCTCTAAACATGAAAAACCCTCAAGTTTTCTCTCTTTGGACTCATTAAACAAACATCGAAAGGAACATATGGGACTGAACCACTCCTTCTTAGGGTTCGTTAAATGTACTCCGAGGGACTCATCCGAAGGATGAGCTTACATCAACAAGCATGTGTTATCCTCCTCAAACTTGCATAAAGATAAAGGGGTACTCGCCAGAAATGGTTGGGGAAAATTTGGGAAAGAAATGTTTCTCTGTATTTGTGTTAGTGGCAGTAATAGTCACTCTTGAACATGAAACCCCCCTTTATCATTGTATCCGGGTTGGGAAATCCATTCATCTCTCGTTTGACCATCCACATGTCCATATGTTGTGTCCTCCTTGATTCAATGATGCCAAGACCATTGTTGTGTCATTCATATGTTCAAGAGAAGGTCAGCCTTAATAAGCCTCCTATCGAGTCGGCCATCTGCAGTTATAAATTTTCTACCATGTCGGTCTTCCTTGTGTTAGTTTTGAATAATTTCATACTACGATCTATCTCAAATCTGTTACTTATTTCATGTGATTGATGGGGGATACATCAAGGCCATCCTGTGATGAGTCTTTTCCTGTCGACTTCAACTCATTATCCAAGAACAAGACCTAGAAATCATTTAGTGACTTAGAGCCTGCATGCCTTAATGGCATGTTTCTTCGATTTCAACAATGGGTTCATATCATTGGCCCATGATTGGAGGATTCCCTCGAGTGTTTGACGTCAACTCCTTTATTCACACTCATTGGATTGTACTAGGGTACCTTGGGAGTCATTGACATCAATGGTGATTTTCTTCGCACTTGTTAACAGTTTTCATTAATGATCGATAATCAAGTGATTTCTATCATGTTTGACTTCGGCACCTATAATCACATTGTTATATTCATACTTAGGGGTGACAAAAATGAAGACCCTGGATCATACCATTCTAGTCCAGGTTGTGACAGAGTATTCATTATTTGTATTGGCACATAGATCCACTTTGTATGTCTCGTGGCTATGTCCGAGTTTGAGTCATTTTAATGCGTAGATCCACAATGTATTCTGGGTGGCTATGCCATTTTCACATTGACATGGATCCACAGTGTATATTTGGTGGCCATGACTCATTTTACATTTTGTAATCTGAGTATGGGAATGCCTCCCTCGGAAAATGGTATATTATTATGTTGATGCTTGACTGTTTGCAAGTTCCCAACTGATGTTCTCTTTACTTCTGACACACACATTCTACAAAGTATTTTGGCTGTCACAAGTTCCATCCTCATACTTTGGGGGGAATTTTGTTACACATTATTTTGGTCACCCCAGTGATCCATTGACAAACATGTGTTCGTGTTCCCAAAAAGAGCCTTTCTTCAGGAGGAAAGTGACTAACTTTCTCTTATAAAAAACCTTGTCAAGGAGGGTCGTCACAGGCTGCACCATAAGCAGGGTGCGACGATGCCTGGTTGTCTCCCTTTTCCCTAAAGCTCAATTGCAACGTCTCCGCAAGTTTCCCTAAAGATAGGGTGTGATGATGTCAAAAGACTAAGAAAAGGTTAAGTTTCATGAAAGTTCTAGAAGGGGATCTTATAGAAAGTGAGGTGGTGTCCATATGGTTGGGATCCTACTCGCTTATCTGATTTGGTGGGATCATCCCAATCTCTTTAACCATCTCTCTTTCCCCTATATAAAGAGGGATTTATCATGGAAAATGTTAAGTACAAAAGGTTGATTTTAAGGTTAATGAAAGTAGAATAAGCTAAGATTGCATGGAGAGTTCTGCATTGGATCATTCTTGAGAACCTTGTTTTAGTTCATCAAGTCATTGTGGATCTTCTTCATTCGAGATTGGAGAAAGTGTGTGTTGGAGAAAAGGGTCATCGAAAGGGGACCTTGCAACATCAAGGCTTTGGTTGTAATCTCCACTTTCATTATTGTATAATACAATGATATGTTTCTTTCCCATAAAAATTATCTTGTTTTATTGTATGATTCCTTGATCACATACATAGGTTCTTGTTGAGTATATTATTGCTTTCACTTTGGTTGGCTTGTGTTCCCTTGCAGATTCAATATCACAGGAGAACTGGAGTGGAGCTAGGATGAAAACGACAAGAGGAAGCAATATTTAAACGATATGTTTCCCATCTCTTTCTAGATAGTAAACTAAACGATTAGAGCTAAGGAAAAGCGTCATGTTTTGTTATGTTTTTTTCTAGATCTAGGTGGATCTAGGGAGATCTGTTTATGTCTGCATTTACCGATAAGTCCTGTAACACTCGTAAAAATTACATTGAAGGGGTATCATTGTGTCTTTATTAATCACATTTGCATCTCTTTGTCTTTGGCCTAATGTCAGCTCCATGTTTCTCTCAACTGAACCTATGAAGCATGCCTTATACACAATCCCTGTAGCACTTTGCCTCTGCGACCTGACACCTTGACCCATGGAGGAATTTTCCTCGAGTATCATTTTACTAAACATGTCTCCTTTCTCTAAGCATTAGTATGTTCCTTGCGCTTGGAAATGGTATTCTTTCCTGGGACACTCGTTCTTTCTTTGTAACGTAGCATTATTTTATTCTTTTTCGAGCTCTTAAAAAATTGAAAAAGACAAAAAAATCAAATATCCCAAGAAGAGGGGATGAAAAATATGTATTCTTTTTTTGATAGCACAAAGAGTCGCCCTTGGACAAAGCACATCCTTTCATTTGTTCGTCAAGCATTGGGATCTAGTATGACCTTAGGAAATTGTTCTCGCTACATAGATTTTGTCCTCCTCCATTTGGTTACTCTTCCAAACACATGGAGAGTTTGCGTTGCCTCCTACATTGTAAACTTATGTCAATGTCATGATGCCTGAGTGTGATCATCTTTCGTGCTTTTATCCAAGGAAATTTTCACCCAACCTAAGTCGGCCTTTCTGTCGTTTGTCTCTTGACCTCATTTGTCGGCCATCCCAAGAGTCTAGTCAAGTCATGATTCAAAATCGACGAAGTTCTCTGCCTGATCATCGAGATCCTCATGTATTTTCTTGACGAGCCATTGAAGACCTCAGGGTAGTGAAGTCATACACTCCCATTGTACTCCTACCTGATTTTTGAAGATCTTGAAGTTGTTGATCGAGATCTGAAGGCCTCATCTCCATCCACTAGACGCCACTAGCTTCTTGAAGATGGATACTCTACTTGTATATCTTTGATTGATTTTTAGATGTAGATCTATTGTGTATTTCTCGCGACTACACTTTATATAGTTATATGAAATGTATTTGCAGTGTATTCGATTGGAAACCATGATTTATTTAATCCCTAGCATGGTTATGCCCACCTCGAAGAGACAATTGTTTTTTTGCATATGGCACCTCCCGAACTCTGGTCCCAGGCTCACTCAATTTCGTACATTGGTGAAGATATTGTAATGTATTTCGACCATCAGTTGTTCTTCTGACCTCACACATTAGGGGTCATATATTATAGCCCTAAATTTCTCTACACATGCATACATGGCCTTGGCCCTCTTGCAATTTTTGCAAAAGCACTGTTGAGAAGCTCTTCTTAAAAAACCAATTTTTAGAAGATGTGCGCACCCTACACCATTACAACCCACGTACATATGATTTTTTCACCACTGCAACTAGCATACATATGCATGTTGTACCATTACAACCTGTGTATGCTTGCAAAAGTTGCAAAAAAAAAAAAAAGTTGCAAGGAATTAGTTGAAATTCAAGGGCTATTGGAGGTTTCCCAACTAATCCACCTACTATAGCACATCACCCAACCAAATAACCATCCTTTTTGCATATAAAAGGATTTTTAGGGTCTCATTTCTAACCTAAGCATAATAACAGTGAAACTCTGCCCGATTTCACATCCCCTCCTTGCCCAATATATTGTTGTCTTTTGTGAGAAATTGCCTCAACATACCCTCATCAACCCCTTATTCCTCCATTCATCCCATTCCATTTCATAGAAGAGATCAGAAGGTTGAGAGAATAATTTCATACAAGGCGCACTTGGAGCATGGTGAAGAGGATCCCAGACGAGGTTCACAGAACGGTGGCTGACTTAGATTGTAAAGGTATAATCTTTTTGTTATGAATAAAAGAATTACATTTTCCTGTCCCAAATGATGGTGTCTTTAATACTTTTGTTGATTTATTCTTGAAATTATAAAATCTAACCCTAACTTATATATGGAATATCATGATTGCAGTTCTTTGTTTGTCAATATTTGGATGCAAGTCATCCCTGGGAGGAGGCATGCAGTCCGTGGAACTTCCAAGCATGAGGAGGCCATCACCAGACGTGGGATTAGAGGTATAGTTACTCGATCTCCTTTCTCTTTGATTTATTTATATTAGTTTTGGTATGTTTGGGGTAGTATTGAAAATTAATTAGCTTTTAGACAATTATTTTCTCTTCCTACATTCTGAAGCCTGGTGTAGTTAAAGGGGGGTTATTTCCTGCTAGCAACTGGGAAATGTTGTATACCATTCATAAGCTCTTTCTGATAAAGTTTGAAAAAATAACCTCACCATGACATCATCATGTTCAACTCGGTGGGAGTCACAAATATCAAGAAATAAATGCAAATGCCTCTTTGCATCGATTGTCCCATCTCCAAAAAATTCCTTCAAGGTTCCCTTAGGGAGAACTGGGAGCTTGTGTTGTTCACCGATGAGATTAAGATGGGAATCTCTCACCCTCCTTCTATTCCCAAAACCTGGGATTCCTTGGTTTCTTGCAGCATCTCTTTCTCCTTCTTGTCTCTCCTCATGATGTTCGATTTGAGGTTGTTCGTCTCTTGCTTCCATCTTTAAGGAGGTTTCAAAATCATATTTTTCACTTCTAGGGATAGAGGGTTGTTTACTTTTATTTTGGGTGATGGGTCCCTTGTATTTTTCCAGCTTTAATATTGACCTTGCTCTTGTGATGCTCTAGCCAATATTTGATTTCTTCGATCTTGTCGTTCTTCTCTCCTTTGTCTTCAGATAATTTCTCTTTCCTCTTCTTGGAATAAGATCTTCCAGGACCCTTATAACTCTTCTCGAGTCTGGGTTGTTGATATTACCAGATTATACAATTGGTGCAAAATTCTTCGCTAATTATTCAGTCCAATTTCTAAATGGGGATGGTTACCTTGGGGTAAAGTCATATATTTCTTTCAAATGCTGAGCAAGTTTCCAAAATTTTAGTTCATGTCCCCAGTATGGTCGCCAAAAATGTTGTTGCTTGAATCTGTCAAGGACCGAAACAACAGCCTCACAAGGATGCAAATCCTCCTGCGTTTTTATAGAGGTGGTACTCCTCTATCCGATATTTATAAAATGTGGGATTTTTATAAGAAGTCCATCAACAAAAATAAAATAGATATAACAGAAAAAGGAAAATATTTTTATTTTCTTTTTAAAAAGAAAATTCCTGAGAATGGACTAGGAAAAACACAGATTCATAGATTTAAAGAAAAAAAATAGAATTCTTCACATCCATCATAGTAGGGCTAGAGATTTATGATCACATAAAAACTAAAAGAAAATGATCTGCATGCATAAGAGAAATTTGAAAGAGTAATAGATGGGCATCTCAAAAGAAGATAATGATAGATCAACCTCAAATACTTTATATTCAGAAAAACTGGGTTACAAAGTACAATCAAGATTGTTCCCAAAATAGTTCTCTTGGAATTTCTAAGAAATATATAGTTTAATACATATTCTATGAAATTAAAATGCATTTGTCATAATGACTGGGATTGGGGCTCCCGTGAACCATAAATCAAATATGCATAAGAATGAAGTTCATAGAAAGAATAAAGTGGGCGGCAGAAGGCAACAAGACCTGGAAAGAAGAAAAAGGGAAATATCAGTCTTTGGTTAAACCTTTCTATTTAAAGAGGTGGAGTAATTGGATGAAGAAATTGATAAAGATAGAAAGATGTGATCAATATAAAATTATTATGATGGTATCTCATGGTTTTTCACTTGCTCATTGTTTTCCTTTTATGGATTTCCTCAGCGGTTACAGGAAGCATCTCAACCTTCCTTTGCCCTTCATAGGTAATCTTGTTGACAACCTTTTTGAACCACTCCTCGATATAGCTCCTCATTGGTGACACATTGATTTCATGCTAGATTATATTGAATATTTCTCCTTCCAAGTCCCTTAGATCAATCTAAATGTTCTGCAACGCTTCCTTGATATGTTGATTTTTGATCGAATAATAAACTAGCCAGTTTTCAATGCCATCTTCACCATATTCAAGAATGCCATAGAATTTTTCAAATGACAACCCTTTAAAGATCTCAACTTGTTCATCAAATGCTTGCTTGGTTAAGAACAATGAGTTGAGTATCAATTTTGGGTCTTGGACTTCATTGGTGTTGCCAACTAGATCTATTTGAACTAGCTTCATGAATAATTCCTCTCTTCTAGTTATGGCTTGGCTACATGCTTGAATGATATCGTTCAGGTTTTTTACCTTTTCCTTCCAGCATGCATTCAATTTTTTTATTCAGTTCAGGGAGGGGAGATCATGCTCTCTTCTTCTCAATTCTTTCATATTAGTAACCTTAAAACCAAATGGTACAACCACATCGAGGTAGACACCTTGCTTGTTTTTCAAATATGCTTGCAGATATTCATGAAAATCATGTGCTCTTTTTCCAAAAGAGACCATGTTATTTGAAATTTCCCAAGCCTATGTTATTAATTCCATTCTTTTATTTATATTCTTTTCCACATAGCCTCAGGATGATGTGAAGAGGCTTGCCGATCCTTTTAGCTTTTCTGCAGGTGTGGTAGGACTGATCATTGCTAAAGGGATAACAATTACTGGAAGGGGCATTAAAGCTTCCTCCAATTCTTTAATTCTCTCCTTTAACCTGATGTTCTCCGCTTCAAGGCCTTCAATAGAGTTGTTTAGGGCATCTCCAGTTGCTCGGTGTATCTAGGAAATTTGGGAAGGCCACATGTTCCATAGGTTAATCTCTGAGCGATATTTCCCCTTCTTATTCTTTACATCTCTTTTCTCAATAATCAAATTTTTGGATTCGCTGTCAAAAAAGATGATCTGAAATGAAAAAAAATCTTCTTCGTCGAAGGTTTCGGTCTCAACTATTTCCATTTGAGGGTTCTAGTGTGTCATGTTCTCTAGTTGGTCAATCTTGGGGAACACTTTCTCGATGTTAATTTCGAGTTCCATATCCTCGAGGGAAAGATCGTGGATATCACTATCTCCTTGAGGTCCCTCCTCTTCTTGCACAATGCTTTTTTGTTTCTTCCTCATGGGAAGTTTATGAGAACTTTCAATTTTTCCAGAAGGAGGGTTCTTATCTCCTCCTCTGTCTGACGAAATGTGGGTGACTTTATTACTTGGGTAGGCTGTTGGAGCACTGCTCCGAGATGTTGTAGTCTTTGGTGTGACAGTCACGGATTGGGCACTTTTCTCACCTGGACATTTTCCTCTCTGCTGGTACAACTCATTGGTGCTAAGTATTGACTATAGGTCATCGGTGTCACGAGCCTGAGTGACTCTGGAATTGTATCCATATTCATTCAGAATAGTGTTAATGAAATAATTTTTGAAACCAACAACCAATATATGTTCTATAAAAATACCACTTGGGTCGAAACCTTTTACTTTTTTAGCATATTTCAAATTGAGGTTGTGGAAGTGACATGCAAATTCATCAATATTGTTCATATTTTTTAATATGAAATCCCCGACTTTCCAAGGCATAGGTATGAATTTCTTTTTTCTCTTTTCATGGAAAAAATGCAACCAGTAGGTGTACTGCCTTGCTATCTCAACAACAAAAATCCTTTCAGATATGTGACATGGAAGGAAGGAATCATTTTCTTTGGATCCAAAAATCCTTATAAAATTATAATTTTCCATTTGTTCTAGTGTCCCATTCCTATCCAAGAACCTATGCGCCTGGTCAGACATCTAAAGAGCATTTTCTCCAAACAAACACTCTTTAAAAACCGAGACAAAATCATTAAAGACTTCATAAAAATGGTGGGAGGCCTTGTGCCTCTGCAATGATTGATACCAGAAGGCTACTGGGTCAAACTTACAGTTTACCTTCTTGCAGACAGATAATCTCAGGAACTAACAACAATGTGCTATGGCAAAGACCAAATAAGGTGACATAAAAAAATTCTTCTCCTTCTTGTATTGCACCAATTGGGAATATATTTCAATGGAAATCAATTTACCCCAATCGAAGATGGCTTGTTCCTTGACTGTAAAATAAATAATGTAAAGAATCATCCGGGAGATGCTGGTCGTGGTTTTCTATCCTGTTATCCTTGTAAAAAGCCATGCAATTTCTTGAAAGGGATTTTTAAATGATCCAACCTGCAATCTTGTGATGTCCTTGGGGACGAAAATTGGGTTCTTTAGGAATTCAGGTAAGAGGTTGAGTCCATTGTCATGCTTTTTCAAGAACTCCCTACAGTCTTCACCTCTGAAGCTGAGTGTTGGGTCGAGAAGCCTCAACATATTATGGAAAACCTGAGGTGACAGAGAGACAGGGGAATGGTCTTGCAACTAGATGATCCGTTGGCTTGGAATGTATTTCTCAACACACTAGGTGACCAACTCCTTACAATAAAAAACTTTCGGGACACACCCTACGTGCGCAATTCCAGACGTCCAGATTATTTCCTTCTGGGCAGAAGGGGATGAATATTATGAATATGCCCTAGACCACTAAAAACTCTAATCCTTGCGCCCAAAAATATTTAGTGTATCTCCATAGAAATGTTGTCGACTTGCTTCCATAAGTCAACAAGAACGTTACCTTGCTTAAAATTATGTTAGGAATGAACGCTAGTGGGAGATAATATAATCCTCCGTAAATCTTGTTTAATGCGCTTTAATAGGAGGTATCCTCGAGCCTTTCGATTATTAATTATCATCCCTTCGAACCTCTATGATATGTTATTATCATTAAAAACATACTAAATGTGCATTTGGAAAGGCGTGAGGGTGGTGGGGATGGACGGGGGAAATATTTGACTTGAGATTTTTTGTGAACCCAGGAACTCGAGAGCCCATGATGGTATGAGGTGTGAAAATGGATAAGTGTAGGGAGAGGTGGCGGTCGAATGGATTAATGTAGGAATAATTATACTTAGGTAGTTCAGGGAGTCCAGGGATCGAAATGTAGATCACAAAACTCTTTGGTGCAATATGTCTATCATGAAACACGGGAACATGAAAGATAGACCCTGACAACCCGGGAACCCACGATCATAAAATTGGCTAAGTATGCAAAATCATGACAGTCGGTCAGACTTGTGAAGTGAAGTTGTAGATGGAGGCGATAAAATGAAAGTCTGCCAACCCAGGAACCCGCGGTCTAAAATGTGACTAAGTGTTAGAACTAGAAAGGGATAGTAAGAGGAAAAAGGAAGAGGGAAAAAATAGGATAGTGTAGAAGGGGGGAAATAAAGGGAGAAACAAATTAGGGAGAATAAATAAGGGGAGGAAATTTTTTGGAGCCATGAAATGACCTCAACAATATCCCACTGGATGGGTAACTCAAATGAAACATTACTTCTCTTTGTATGGCATTACAGATGAGTTGGCCAAACTCTGGTATGGTATTCTCCATCTAGATCAAGAGTGTTGGAAATGGTGGCAATGGAGAAAAAATTCCCACCATGGGTATGTGTCTTGGACACAATTTGTCGCAGATCTTTATGAATGCTTTGGCATTGACACCAACCATTTAGGTCATTTGACAAAGTTGAAACAATCTGGCACAGTGGAAGACTTTATAGCCTCTTTTGAGCGATTGGATTTCTGTATAGAGGGCATGTATGATTCTTTTTTCCGAGAATGTTTTATCAGTGGCCTCATGGATGATATTTGTTCCCATGTCCTAATGGCTCAGCCTCATAGTTCGGTGGGCGCTACTAAAAGACCTAAGGAAGAACACAAATTTTTCTCTTCTCAGAACCCAAAACCCTCCTTTATTCCACGCACTAAAACAATCATTCCCACTCCTCCTTTTACTCCACTAAACATCCATAAATTGACCAAGGAAGAAATGGATGAATGCCAAGTTAAAGGCCTTTGTTATAATTTTGATGACAAATATTTTCCTAGGCACAAGTGTAAGGAACAAAATATTTTTAAGACCATCTCGGAGGATGTTTTAGAAGACGATGTTGAGGCTCCCCTTGCGGCTATGTCACCTGAACCCACTAACCTGAACCCTCCCTATGACCCTCCTGAAGTCAAACTGCTCATTTCCCTGAATGCTCTCACCGGCTTCTCTGCTTCCCAAACCCTTAAGCTAATTGGTTACATTAAGCATAGGAATGTCATAATTCTTGTTGATAGTGGAAGCACCCATAATTTTATTCATCGCCTCATTTCCCAAGAAACTAATTGCTATATCCATGCCTTCAATAATTTTCAAATCATGATTACCAATGGAAATTCCATGAAATGTGGCGGTCGTTGTGAAAATGTGTGTCTCCAAATTGGTCAGTACCACATGAAATCACATATGTTTGCTATCGACATGGGTGGTTGTGACATTGTGTTGGGTGGAGAATGGATAAGGAATTTGGCTCCCATTCTCATGGATTTTAAGGAATTAACCATGCAATTAGACCGGGAGGGCCAACAATATAAGTTCCAAGGCATCATCGTCGGTTCCCCGGTGATCCAGGATCTTTTTGTTAGGTCAGTTATTAAAGAATTGTATTAAATGAGCATAAACTAAAGTACACCATAAAGAAGGAAAATCTCAAAAAGGAAAGAGACATAAGCATGCAATATGAACACAAAGAACTTGATAACGGAGTTCTTTCTTGGTAGACTACGTCTCCAGGTCCTACTCTCAATTGGGTAGGTATTTTTATTAAATCCACAAAAGAATTGGGAAAAATACATAAGTATACCTCATTCTGGAGTTAAGGTACAAAAGCTTTTCTCAGATCAGAAAACTAACATCACCACTGCGTTCGTGGTGTCAAATTGCCTAAAAAGGATTATCGCCATGCCTCGATCTAATTCTAACACTTGCAGGCCCAAGAGACACCTCTACCTCGGTTTTTGTGCCCTTCCTTTGCAATAATGACTGGGAAAATCTTGAAATGCGTGCCAAAATCCGTATGGGCGCACCTTGGTTCTCCTCCGTCTCAAAAACCGGTGGAAGCCCCCTTCTTATACAAAAATATGGGTAGTTATGCATTGATGAGTCCATTGGCGGAGTGGTTAACAGAGGCTAAGTTAAGTCATTTTTTGGCAGAGGTCCTGGGATCAAATCGCATGGACTCTCCTTTTGGCATATAGTTGTAACCAAAATTTTGGCGCACATGCTAAATATAGAGGTGGTTTAAATTGACGGAATATGCCACTAAAATGGTAGGTGGATATTAAAACGATGGGAACATGGAGTGTGGTTGCATGGATTTAACATATAACCAGGGGTTGGGTTGAGGGCCTAGCCCCTTTTATTTCCCACCCATATAAACATTCAAGCTTAAATAATAATTGCGCCATGATATTAACAAGAAACATAAAGTGGAAGGTTGGCTAGCACAGAGGTTGTAAGTCCTTTGGGCTAAGGAGGTTAGGAGTTTGACTCTTGGGGAGTCATATAATTTTTGTCACATTCCAACCACTAGAGGGGTGCCACGTGGTAGCCCATGACTAGGCAATGTGGCACTATAACATTTTCCCATGAAAATGCCACTTGTCACAACCTAATTCACCCATGTGTCTGCCATCAAACCTGTACAACCTTTCCATGTCATCCCATGCCAAATCAACACTTTTCCATGTCATTCCATGCCAACTCATCACACTGTCACATCATTTGTATGGACGTGCCATGTGTCACCCTTGTAGTGGTGACACGTGTCACCTTGACCTTTTGACTTTTTGGCCAAGTTTGACCTGAACTTTGACTGCTTATATCTTTCGATCTGTAACTCCATTTGACAAGCCGTTTGCGCCGTTAGAAATATTGTGACTCGCTCTTTGTGATCATGCCATTTTAAATGACTTTTGGGAAATTTGAATGTTTTCCCTTTCTCTGTCTACTGAATCCATTCTAAGGGTCCTGAATTGCCTTTGCGAATTCTGAGTTGTTCTTAGCCTTCTCTGGATTCTTTTTGGATAACGCCTTCCCACTGAGAGCTTTTTGGACCACCAAAATCTTTCATCAATCAATAGGTAAGTGAGGGAAGAGTCCCCTCACTTTGTCCTTCTCAATCCACTTTTCCCTACTTGGATGTGTGCCCTTTAATCCTACTCGAAGATAATCAACATCACCTCTGCGTGAAGTCCTCGTACTTCTGTCCAGGATGATATATTCCTGTAACTCATCCAAGTAATCAGGTGAAAACTCATCAACGAAAGGTATTTAAACTTCCTCATCCTAATCCATGATCATGGGAGGATAAAAAATTTTCAAATTCTCTATGTTTACAATGGAGTAAATCTGCATATACAGTGGAATATCTAAACGAAAATCATTAGTGTCGATTTTCTCCAAGATAGTGAAGGGTTCATATTGGATAGGCTTGAGTTTCTTGCCTTCACCCTTCAATTGTTCCTTGCTGATTTGAAGAAATACTCAGTCTCCAACCTGGAACTGATGATCAACCATGTTCTTGTCATGCCGATCTTTATACTGTGCTTGACTCTTCTCCAATTGTTCCCTGACTGCCCGGTGCATCTCCTGAATCCTCTAGATGAACTTGTGGGATCTGTACTTTGTTCATTCTTCATTCACATCGACATCTCTCCCATAAATCAAGTCCAAAGGAACCTTTGGTAGGTACCCAAAAAACATCTCAAAAGGTTAACTCTGAGTGGACGAATGTAAAGTTCGTTTATAAGCATGTTGTACATAGGGTATTTGTTCATCCCATAACTTAGGATTCTTGTTGCAGTAGCCTTGAAGAAAAAGTACCACTGTTTTGTTTACCATCTCTGTCTATCTGTTGGTCTGTGGATGAAAATAATTTCTCCTCTTGTATTTTGTGTCCATCATTCTCCACAATCTAGTCCAAAAATCCCCAAGGAATCGAGTATCTCGATCCGAGACAATGGTCGTGGGTAACCCAAAGTGAACCCAATCGTACTGAAAGAAGAGATTAGTAGTCTACTCAGTAGTGATCTTATTTTTACATGGCATCAAGATACACATATTGTTGAACCTATCCAGTACAACATACAAATAATCATGACCCCCTTTGGTCATTGGTAAACCCCCTACAAAATCCATGAAAATGCTTTCCAATGGATGGGATGGAACATGAAGTGGTGAGTATAGCCCCAATTTTCTATTATTGATCTTACAAGTAGAACACATCACACACCCCAAAATGACCAGATACAAGAGAAGTGTGAGCTTCATGTATTCCATGGACTCGTTCACTTGTAGGAATGCATAGCTCCCCAATATGATTGAGTAATTTTCCCTGCAGACAATAGTTCTCTACCTGTGCACCATGGGTTAGCTTCTCATATACTTCTTTAAAATCTTCATCGATGGAATATTCTTCTACATATCTATCATGAGATAAAGAAGTATTCTTCAAAATAATAGAAGCAGAAATAGGAGGTCTAGGAATCATATCGGCTACCTTGTTACTTGTACCCTTCTTGTACTTGATTACCAAATGAAATTGTTGTAAAAAACCCATCCATATGTAGTGTTGAGATTGTTGTATTTTGGTCTGTTCTTGAATATACTGTAAGGGTTGGTGATCTATATGTATGATGGTTTCCTTCCTTAATAAGTAGTGCTTTGATTTCTTTATGCTTTGGACTAATGAATACAAATATTTATCATATGTAGGATAGTTAACAACAACTTGGTTAAAATATCAGAGTGGTAACATATAGGCTTATGATATTTCATCAATACTGAACCCATGGCGTATCTGTTGGCATATGTCTCGATCTCAAAAGGTTGTTGAATATTCGACAGTGCTAATATTGGTGTGGTACTAATCTTCTCCTTCAAAGTGTTGAAAGATTTTTGTTTCTTTCCTTCCCACTAAAAAGTGTTCTTCACATTGGTTAAGTCATGCAAAGGAGATGCTATAAAGGAGAAGGTGGGAATGAATCTCCTCCAATACTGGACTACACCCAAGAAGCTTCGAACTTTGGTTACACTCTTTGTCTCAGGCCATTTTACAATTACTTCAATTTTTGTAGGATCAATCTTCAATTGTCCTCCTCCCACGATATGACCTAAGTATACAAGTGCAGTCTTGCCAAATTCACATTTAGACATTTTCACATACAGTTTTTCCTTTTGCAAAGTATCCAATACTTGCTTTACATGCCTTACATGTTCATCCCAAGTCCCTCTAAAAACAATAATGTTGTCTAAATATACAATCACAAAGTTATCTAGGAAAGGCCTAAATACATCATTCATCACATGCATGAAAGTTGTTGGTGCATTACAAATCCCAAACGACATAACTAACCACTCAAAAAATATTTGTTTGGTTTTAAATAAAGTCTTCCATGCATCTTATTCTGCAACCTTGATTTGATGATATCCACTGTGCAAATCCAAACTAGTGAAATAAACATCATTCTTCAATTGATCAATAAAATAATCTATACGAGGAAGAGGGTATCAATTCTTCACCATGATTTTGTTTAAATCATGGTAATCGATACACATTTTCCATGTGCCATCTTTCTTTGACACCATCACGATCAGAGAACCACAAGGAGATGAACTAGCCCTGATGACCCCTTGATCCAATAAGCCCTATACTTGCTTCTTGATATCATTCATCTCCATAACTAACATCCCATACATGCCCACATTAGGAAGAGGAGAATCCCGCTGAATATGTATCTCATGTTGGATTTCCCTCTTAGGAGGTAATCCATCCAATTCTTGGAAAATATCATCATAGTTAGAAACAATATCAATTAATTCCTTTTTATGAGATGGATCACACCCTTGGAAAGCGTCGAATGTCCCGACATCTTTCTCTTTGAAGACCATGAGTACATATCTCTTATTAGTGGTTATGGGTCTTTTCATTTTCCCTGCACTAACGAGTGTTGTATTTACCCTCACGTTGTGACCTCTAAAAATATATTCCACTCCCTCTTTAGTAAGGTGGTATTTTTTCTCATGACGAAAGAAGACTACTTTTCTATCATAAAGATAAGGACTCCCCAACACTATGCCACATATATCAAGTGGTACAACATCTGCATCCACTTCATCAATCAACTTTGAAGCAATAAAAAATATGATCCTACATTGTTTGGTGACATTAGGTTTTTCTTCATCACATACCCAACCAAGAGGAAAAGGGTTCGGATGTGGTTTCGTTTCAAGACCCATCTTCTCGACTAGTGCTTCAGATGTTAATTTTACTTAGGAACTTAGATAAAATAATGTATCTACCTTAGTATGTTTAGATACAACTCGTATATGAAATAAATCATTCCTATTTTGTTCATCAATCTGAGATTCATTATTGGAACTTGAACTAGCATGAAGAGAATCTTTACCTTGTACTCCAACCATTGTGATCTTTCCTTCATATCCTGAATCAGAACCAAGATCTTTCTACACTGTAGGAATGGTCTTTGTCTTCCCCTTTCCACCGAACTATTTCAGTTTATTTTCTGGATACAGTTTCCAATAATGTTCTTCATTGTGACCGCCCTTATTTCAATGAGTGTAAGATGGTTTTCCTCCTTCTCTCGATACTGTAGCGGTCTTCTTGTTCTTCCTTTTAAACTTCTTGAAAGTCTTGTGTGGGAAATTAGAAGTTTTCTTCATGCGATCTTCTTGAACATGTTTCCCCCTGTTCTCAAGGTGAGTGGCTTGCACACAAACTTCGTCAATACTAGTGGGGTTAAACAAGAGTAAAGTATGAAAAATATAATTGTGAAGTGCGCCACTATACTTCATTAATGTTTCATAAGAATCCAAAGGAATGTTCAATGCAAGATCTTTCTTCCTAAATTCTTCTGTGAAACTTTGTACAGTTTGACCTTTACCTTGCCTTAAATTTTTCCATTCCATCATCGCTTTATGTAAATACCCTAATGGATAGAACGGCTTCCTTATCTCTGTTTTAAATTTCAAACATGAGGAGAGAAGATTTCCATACTTACTCCTATCATGTAGCTTGATCTCCCACCATACGAGAGCGATGCATTCCAACCGAAGAGAAGCCAATTTCACTTTAACTTCCTCTTCGTCAAAATGATGAACATGACAATATACTTCAACATGTCGGATCCAATTATCTAGTTTTTCAGGATTAACATCTCCATTAAACATAGGTAAATAAAACTTTACATCAAGCTTTAATAATGGTTTCTTAAAAGAGGCTTTATGGCTAGAATGATGAGAGTGATGAGAATGCTCAGAGGAAGAAGAACTAGAACTTGAAGGTGAATATGGAGGCTCATGAGGGTCTCCTCCATCCCCTTAGTTTACCAAAGCATCATCATCTGCATGTTCTTCATTTTTCTTCCCTTTCTTCTTCATCCTCTTCTCATAATCTCCATACATTCATTCAACCATTTTTGACATGCAATAAAAGACCATGTGAAAGTTTTTCTCTTTTTCATAATGCTTGTCCTCTTCTTCCATAATTTTCCTTCGGGATGCATGACCAACTTCAGGATTGAAAGTCTTAAGAGTTCCTTCACCCTGCTTATTCTTGGCCCTAGTAAGCATTCATACTCAACAATTCAAGTCAAATATGACTTCTCTGATAACAACATGATCCAAGATCTTTTTGTCAGGTGACTTATTAAAGAATTGTATTAAATGAGCATAAACTAAAATACACCATAAAGAAGGAAAAGATCAAAAAGGAAAAATACATAAGAATGAAATATGAACATAAAGAACTTGATAACGGAGTTTGTCCCTGGTGGACAACGTCTCCGGGTCCTTCTCTCAAATGGGTAGGTCTTTTTATTAACTCCACAAAAGAATTGGGAAACATACATAAGTATACCTCATTATGGAGTTCAACTACAAAAATACATAAGTATACCTCCATTTGTGGCATCGAATTACCTAAAATGGATTGTCTCCACGCCTCGATCTGAGTCTGACACTTTCAGGCCCAAGAGACACCTTTTCCTTGGTTTCCGTGCCCTGCCTCTGCAATAATGACTGGGAAAATCTCTAATGCGTGCCAAAATCCATACGGGCATGCCTTGGTTCTCCTCTGTCTCAAACATCAACGAAAGCCCTCTTCTTATACAAAAATCCAGGCAGTTATGCATTGATGAGTCCATTGGCAGAGTGGTTAGTAGAGGCTAAGTCAAGTCATTTGTTGGGGGAGGTCTCGAGATCGAATCCCACGGACTCCGCTTTTGGAATATAGTTGTAATAGAAATTTTGACGTGCACACTAAATATAGCGACAGTTTAAACTAGAGGAATATGACACTAAAATGGCAGGTGGCTATTAAAACGGTAGGAACATGGAGTGTGCTTGCATGGATTTAACATATAACCAGGGGTTGGGCCGAGGGCATGGCCCCTTTTCTTTTTCACCCACATAAACATTCAATCTTAAATAATAATTGTGCCATGTTATTAACAAGAACCATATAGTGGAAGGTTGGCTAGCGCGGAGGTTGTAAGTCCTTTGGGTTAAGGAGGTTAGGAGTTCGACTCTTGGGGAGTCATATAATTTTTGTCACATGCCAAACACTAGAGAGTTTCCACATGGAATCCCATGACTGGGCCACCTAGAACCATAACATTTTCCCACAAAAATGACACTTGTCACAACCTAATTCTTCCACGTGTCTGCCATCAAACCTGTACGACCTTGCCACATCATCCCATGCCAACTCAGCACTTTGCCACATCAATCCATGCCAACTCAACACTCTATCACGTCAGCTATACGGACGTGCCATGTGTCACCCTTGCAGTGGTGACACATGTCACCTTGACCTTTTGACTTTTTGACCAAGTTTGACCTCAAGTTTGACTGCTTATATCTTTCGATATGTAACTTTGTTTGATGATCCATTTGCGCCATTAGAAATTTTGCAACGCTTTCTTCGCGATCATGCCATTTTAATTGATTTTTGCGAACTTTGAATTTTTTCCCTTTATTTGTCTACTGAAGGCATTCTAAGTGTCCCGAGTTTCTTCTGTGAGTTATGAGTTGTTCTTATCCTTCTCTGGATCCTTTTTGGATCACCTGGAGATCATCAGTTCCCATCGCATGGAAAAACTGCTAAAAAAAGGTCATTATGGCATTATTGCACAACTCCATGCCATTCAAGCCACTGAGACATCCTCTGTGTTGAAGGTGATCTAGGTGGATATCGATGGCCACCCACCTTTTCCAACTGGCTCAAAATAATTTTCTGACAATTTTGGCAATTTATTAGTTTTAGCAGTTTTAACTTTCGGGGCCATTTTGAGGGCCTAAATGAAGGCTTTTCAGGATCAAGCTTCTCAATGATATCCAAAGGAATAATTGAGCCCCAAAATGAATCTCCTCGATGATACCTTTCCAACGGGCTATCATATGCCTAAAACGAAGATTGTATGAAAAAGTTACGACCCCGAGAAGTTGATGTACTAACTTACCCAGACGGGGCCCACATGACTTTTGGTGCTTCATGTCCTAGGGTTAGGTTTTTGGATGTCTAGGGATTTTGGAATTCCTATTTATTGTAAAAAGGCCTTCAGATCCTCATTGTAATGATCTTCTTGTGAATGAGCACATTTGTCACATCTCTTCTTAGAGATACGCCACCACCATTCCAGTAAGCTTGTTTCCGCTGCGTTTTACAGTTTCATCTTATTTCCTATTGAATAGAAAACTAGTTTTACTGTATCTTTGTTATTTTGTGTTAAGCACCTGTTAATAATATGTAGTCATTTCGTTCTTCTCATAAAATCCGGATCAGTGGTATCAGAGAGGTCTTCTCCTTTTCGCCTTAATGCATGTCCCCAACGAGGTCGGAGTACAAATAGTTGGGTCTCCAGCTTGTTTCTCTTGAGGAAAAACGCTCTAACATGCCCAAGAGATCTCTCATGGCAGGAGAAAATAAAGATGACGGGTCAGGAGATCCTTTCAAAATATTTATTGAGGAATCCCTCATGCAACAAAGGAAGGAGATGATGGATAGTTTCACGCAAATCCTTCGGTGACTACCAACAGACGACACATCTTCTTCGAGCGGAGGCTCCACCTAGTTCAAGGTACAAATAAACTTCGATATTCCTATATTTGAAGGTCAGATAGACGTAGATGTTGTAGACAAGTGATTGAATCTACTAGAAGAGTATTTTTCTGTCCATAACTTTTTGAATAGAGAAAATATTACTTTTTCTCTCCTCAAAGTTGTTCCCCATGTCAAATATTGGTGGGAAACTTTTTGTGAGCAAAAGGAAATAGAGGAACCCTCATTATTTACAGTCACGACCACCTGGGAATCCTTCAGGGATTCTATTAAGGAACTTTACTACCCTGTTGGAAGATATGATGACTTGTATACCAAATGGAACACACTGTGATAAGAAAGAGACCAAGCAGTGCCAGATTTCACAAATATCTTTCATACCTTGTGCACCAAGTTGTGTATCAAAGATTCAGAGCGAGATTTGGTGCTCAAGTATCGCGGTGCTCTGCATAGATACACTCATACTGAAATGGAATTTTTGGACATCTCATCCTTGGTCGCGGCCTACCGATATGTCGTCAAAATCGAGCAGAAGCTCAAACAAAAGACACTGCAATTTGGGCCTGGGAACCCCTCACAACAAAAGCTAGGAAAGGACGGCCCCAACCCACAGAACAAAGGAAAGAGAAAATATGGATAGTATCAGAACAACTAGTCCAAGCCGCAAGAAAAGAAGGACACCGAAAAGATGAAGAAAGATACCAAGAAGTGGTGCAACTTCCATAAGATCCCTTGGCATAACACTGTTGACTACCACTCAAAGCAGTCGCTAGTGGATGAAGTGAAAGCCTCTGAATCAGATGCAGGTTTAGACTCTGAGCCAGAACTAGAAAGTTGAAGATAGATCATTGATGCGGAACCCAATGCCACTGTTGCTACCACCAAGCTCTAGCCTAGTGAACCAGATGAGCCAGAAGAAGGAGAACGCCTCTTCCATTCATAGATGTGGGTAAAAGGCACCCCATTGCACTTCATCGTGGATAGTGGTAGCCAGAAGAACCTCATCTCAGTAGAGGTCATCAAGCGGTTGGCCCTATCGAAAACACCACACCCACAACCCTACACCATTGGATGGCTCTTCAATCTTCATGGCATGCCTCATTCTATTGTTTCTGATCACAACCCCACTTTCACCAGCAATTTTTGGCAAGAACTATTCAAGCTACAAGGCACCCAATTGTATCTCAACATAACCTATCATCGCCAGACTAATGGTCAAACTGAATTTGTCAACAAGTGTTTGGAAACATATTTGAGGTTCTTTTCATCGGAAGAACAAAATCAATGGGCTCAATGGGTACCACTAGCTGAATGGTGGTACAACACTTCTTACCATACAACTACCTGCATGACTCCTTTTGAAGAAATATATGGAAAAAATCCACCTTCAGTGCTCTCATACTTTCCAGGTGTCTCAAAGGTCCAGGTGGTTGACCAAACGCTTACAGTTCGAGAGGCTATTCTCTGTACCCTCAAAGAGAATTTGATCATGGCCCATAATCGCATGAAGCAATAGGCAGATCAAGGTCGCTCTGAATGTCAATTTGCAGA
Source organism: Picea engelmannii (assembly GCA_009831015.1). Taxonomy (NCBI): domain Eukaryota; kingdom Viridiplantae; phylum Streptophyta; class Pinopsida; order Pinales; family Pinaceae; genus Picea; species Picea engelmannii. The sequence continues at coordinate 20,772 of ML828568.1, read as the reverse complement.
AGGACATCAAGTGTTTCTTTGACTGCAACCTTATAATCAAAATTACCTAAAGGCTAACCATTTTCAAAAACTAGTGCCCAAATTTTATAGTCCTTATAATTTTCTCAAGCATGTGGGACAAGTGGACTTTCAGTTAGCTTTGCCCAGTCATTCTAAGCTCCATCATGTTTTTCATGTTTCCTTCTTAAAGAAGGTGATTGGAACTAAGTGCCAAAATCAAACCAAACTTCCTGAGTTGGATGAAGAGGACTCCATTTGGCTACAACCACAAGCAGGTTTGGACCAGCGCGAGTGTCCTTTGTGTCAATGCACCATTAAGTAAGTGTTAGTCTAGTGGAAAGATACAACTCCAGTAGATGCCACTTGGGAACCAACTACCATTCTGCAACAATTTCCTCATCTCAAGCCTTGAGGACAAGGTTGTTTTTAAGGGGAGGACATGTTAGGGGCCTAACCCCTCACGTAGGTAGAATAATATATTTCCATGTAATAAAGACCAATATTAATAAGGCCTAGCAATAAGGAAGAATAAGTCAAATGTAAGAAAACCTAATAGAATCTTCTGCTTCTAGAAGGATATTCCTCTAGATTGTTTTTTTGGATAGACATATTTAGTATAAATAGGAGTAGAGGGTATGAGAAGTTTTGTCTTGGATATTATTGTAATAGAGCTCTGCTATGTTGGAGGTTTCCCCTCGAAGAGGCAAATGAACATTGCTCTCAGTAATCAAAGTTCTCTTTCTGGTGTTATTTTGGTGTTGTTCTAGTTATATCATTGTTTATCTGTCATTTCTAGCTAATTATTTATGTTTTTCATACTATTTTATATCTGGAATATTACAAAGATTGTCCAAGTATTAACAACATCACATGAGGTTAGCATCACCAATGAGTTGGACACTAGGTTGATGATAACATTAAATGAAACCCTAATCCAATTGYTGYCTTTGATCTTCCAATAKAATATTTCCCTTCTTGGAGGTTTATTAGAGGTTTGTGCACAAAAGTCAATGAACTTGGGGGTTTCATGTAACTCCATGGAAGCTAACAAAGCAATATAACTCATGTTTCACCAAGTTGTTTTCTAGGCATTCCTTTCACTATCYAAATMTTTTGGAATTCCCTCATCCTCAAGATTGTAAGCATTGATGTCACCTACAACTATACATTGCATGATTTGTCAATTGTTGTGGGTAGAAGAAGGTTCTATGATTGCACACGAACATTGTAACGTAAATGATAATGTTGTAGAGATAGAGTGCTCGTAAGAATGTGCAAGAAAAAAATAATCATTTCCATGTTAGGAACAATTGATCCTAGTAGAAGAGGGAATACTACACTTCCTTTCATGGATTTTCTATGTGATGGCATATTCATTTTAATATTTTACTGAACAAGGCAAAAGCTAGAATTTGAATTTTCCCATTGGTTGCCAAGATGGACCATCTCCAAGTTTAAGAATGAAAGAGACTTGCACAATGAATATGGGAATGAATTCTGATTGAAGAGTTCAGATATGAAGATTTCTTAGAGCATATATTCAATAAGTGACCTTTGTATTGTGGGAATAAGAGAGCTAGAAACCAAAGCCGAAGCCATAGCTAGAACCAGAGCTAGGAGCCAAAGCTAAAGCTAGATCCAGAGATAAATTTAGAGCTATAGTTGAGAGCCAAAGTTGAGAGCCATGTTCCAAAGAAGAATATAGGAGTCACATTGATCCAAATCTTGGTTTCCTTGAAAGATTTTGGATAGAAAAAGGCCTCTTAATGGGGAGTTGTCATTCGGAATGGACCCAAACAAAATTGAACAGTTGTAAGAATTAGTACCCACAAGAAATTAAATAATTAATGAATGTTTAATAAAAAGAAAAGGAAAATGTGAGCTTTAAAAAGTAAATAAAACAAAATGAAAACAAAAAAAAATGTTAAATGAGAAAGAAAAATGAAAATAGGAGAGAAGAGAGACTAGAATGAGAAATGAAAGGTCAAGTCTTTTGGCCTTCCCATCACCCCCCTATATCTCCCTATATCTTCTTGAATTGCATACATAAAGGAATTTTCACTAGCCAAGAGGTGTGTAAATGGTTGAATGGCTATAGAGCCATGTCAAGCTGCATTATAACCTAAGATTATTGAAATGAAGACTAAGAAACCATTCAAAGTTGGTTTTCCCATTTGAGTTTCCATGGTCTATATTGTGTTTTGGATTTCTTTGTGATTGTGGTGTAAATTATGTGTGTGAAATTACTGCTTCTCTTATCTATTTTTAATATACAACTCTTAGTTGTATTAATGGTTGTAATGAAGGGGTTCAAGATACATTTATGTTGGTTCTTACTTAAAAATCCATTATTTTCCATAGTACTTTGTAAATACAAACAAATCTAAGATAATCTCCATCAATTACATTCTAAATTTCAGATCAAGGGTTGTTGTAAACTAATTGTTTCAATTATTTAGCGAAATTACTAATTTTTCCCTGAAGAACAACAAGTTAGTGATTGTTGAGGCCATTGCATCTTATAAGACATGTTTGTATGTATCATTTCAAGTTTCTTGAGGCCGCACACACCCTCTAACAATCTTGTACACAATAATTAATGAATTATTGTGACTATACACCTCTCCTACAAGTCGCATGCATCCCCATGGGGGCATACACAATTACTAGGTGATTTCTCCACATGGAAAAATGTGGTAGTCTCTCCCCTTTAACTATTCATAGAATGAATGCATGTATACAACATGTGAATTATTGATTTGACAATATATGCTTTAATTCTCACCTTCCATTAATGTTGGAAGACTACCGTTGCTAATAAACCATCCCCCTGTCAAGTTGCATGACACCTTGCTTATTTGTCTCATTCTCTAACTAAGAGTCACACACACACACACACACAGATCAATGTATTAATTGTTTGGAATCTTATTTAGTGGTAATTCTAGAGCATCTTTCCCTTGATGTTGAAAGGGTCTCTTCTCCTTCTAAACTAAATACTACTATTAAATTGATTGTTGAATGTGAAATTTGAGCAATGTGTTCCTGTCCTTTGTTATCAACATTGGAGCGATCCATTTATTTGGATGTTGGAGTTTTGTAAATAAGTGTTAGGTTAAACTTTTGAATATAAGTTACATAAAGAAATAAGGAATATAATCAATCTTGAGAAGAGATTGTGAAGAAGAGATTTTGTTTTCATAGAAGATATATGTTGGTGAAGCATGAGGGATATAAGTTCCATGTTTATGGATCACAACATGAGGGAGATATGTAGTTCCTTACATATTCAAATAGAGTTGACATGTGACACTTTAAAAAAAATTAAAAAATATTACAATGTTGAGCGTAATCTAAAATTAAAAACCATATATATGTATGTATGTATAACACATTCATAAATTTTGCTTAAAATACATGTTGGCCATCTAAAAATAATAATACAATAAATATTTTACTAAATGTGAGCTCACATTTCACACATATTATTATTATTATTATTATTGCAATCACAAGCAACATAATTATCAATCAATAAAAAGGAAGATTTCTAGTGCACTTAAAGGGAAGGAATATGCATGCTTTTCCAATATTTTTGAATTATTTCTTTTGTCTAACAAATTGTGTTGCATGAAAATTTTGTAGTCTTGCGGGTACTGATAGAGAAGAGTAAACTCATAAGTGAACAAAAGACATGGAGGATGTATAGAGAACTTACAACCATGAGGAGGAATTCAAAGGGTTGCATGTCAACTTAGGTAATGCGTGGATTGAGTCAAATGGGCATAGAGAAGGGAAAAACAAATATTTAGTAGAGACATTGAGAGGCTTGTTGAGAGATGTGTGGAGCTACAGAGTATAAAATGGGAGAATTATGAGAAATTGGGAGGAGAAGAAGAACATCAATTCTCAAGTGTTGTAAAGCTTGAACATGTTGCAGAGGAGGATAGATAAAGAATCAGATTCAAGGAAATAAAAATAGCACATACCTCATGTCAGAAGAGAAGGTCATAAAATTTGTAGGCACTCTATAAGTGCTAGTAGACATCACCAATCACCACGACACTCAACTACTACATCTCATGTATTTTCTGAGTCAAAATGTGAGGGAACTATCTTGTGCCAACTTGATTCAAGTGGTTTGTTGGAAGCCCAGGATGTGTTGTATGTATTAGTGGTAGAGGATGAGGAGCATGAAGCTCCGAAGTGAGAACAACATTCAAATATTTCCAGTTCATTAATTCAACCTTTAGGTGGGGAGGAGGAGTTACCTCCTTCTAGCTTTGTCAGGAGACACCGATGGTTCATGTAGACATTGAGGGATGGTCAAGATCATGTTGATGTCCCTAGGATCATATTCAGGGAGAGAAGGCCTATGAAGAAGTTTCCAAACTTCATGGCACTAATGAGTAACATCATTGAATCTGAGTATTCCAGTGTCCAGGAAGTAGCATATCAATAGGTTTGGAGGGATCGCCTTGGTGCAGGATGATGTGTATCACCTTGGTGTAGGATGATGTGTGGGATATTGTGCCAGGACCAAAGGGACAACTATTTCTAGGTGGCTCTTCCAGAAGTACCTTCCTCACTAAGAGGGATTATTGATGTTTGTAGAATTGGACAGGTACTTCCACACAGGTCTAAGTGTCTAGACATGTGTAAATCATCCAAATCCTTCAACCTTAGTTTATAATTAATCTGAGTTTAATTTAATGAAATGTTAAAGTTATTAGCATTAGAGAATTCAATTAATCTTAGCCATTGATCTCAAGTGAGGTGAGATATAATGTTGATTTTTAATCACTTTGGAGATTAGGGTTATGTTTGATTTGGTCATAACTCAAGATTATAAAATCAAGTCTAGGTGAAGGAGAATGATAAAATAGCACATAGGAGCAAAGAAGGACCTTTTCTCATGTGCTTGAGTCATCCACTTAGGAGTAAAGAAGGACTTTTTCTCATGTGCTTGAGTCATGAAGGACTGTGACTCAAGGGTATCTTAGATAGGTGAATAAGGACTTTCATCTAGAGATAATGTCAAAAGGAGGAAATTGCAAGTAGTGTGACAAAGAGAAGAAGACCCAGTAACAAAAAATCGAAGGATAAATTTTGTGGAGTAGATATGATGTACAAGTGGGAAGATATAGTAGATCTGACGTACCAAAAGACATATCTAGTGCATATATAAGGTACCAGTGGATATATATAGCATATTTTAGGTACCAATAGGAATATCTAGTAGATCTGAGGTACCAACAAACAAATCTAGCAGATTTGAAGTATCAACGAGAAAATCTAGTAGATCTGAGGTACCAGTGGACATATCTAGTGCAGATCTAAGGTTCAACATATAGATCTAGAATACCTAAGGTAACAATAGGAATATATAGTATAAATTAGGTACCAATGGATAGATATGGTGCATATATGATGTATCAACAATAAGATCTAGCAGGTCCGAGGTATTAGCAGGAAGATCTTGTAGATCTAAGGACCAACAAAAAAATCTAGTGTAGATTTGAGTGTCCAGTAAGAAGATCTAGGTAGAATTGGAAGAGGGTTTCTTCAGGGCTAGTGCTGCTAAGTTTGTTTTATTTGTATTTTTCCTCAGTGGTCCTTTTTCCCAGTAAGTGAGCCCTTGTAAGATTGGAATTTATTTGAATGAAAATATGATTTGAAGGGAAAAAAAATTGTGTGAATGTCTAAAGTTTGGTTTCTGTATTTTTCTTCTGTTGTTTTATTTCCATCCAGTGTATTGTATTCTATGTGTTGTAATTTATTTATTAGCAAGGGAAAACACAAGGTAGTAAAGTATCTAGGTGCCATGAATTGAGATTTCAACGTGGTTTTAGAGTGTGTTGAAAATTAACATGGTATCAGAGCTTGCACTCTAAGAGGGAGACCAATTTCAGATACACAAAATTTTATGACAACATATCTATTAGATCTGAACTACAATAGTGGGTGTTTAAAGGACCAAACATAGATCCATAATAGGTTGTATCAGATCTATTAGATCTACAAGGATATCTATGTGGATCTATAAACCAACAATGAAATCCATTGAGTTCTTGAGACACAAAGGACTATGACTCAAGAGGATCTAATCAAGGGTGAAGAAAGAATTTCATCTACAGATCAAATAAAGGGATAATGGATGTATTGGAGTTGATGACTCATATAGAGAGCAAAGAAGGACTTTTGCTCAAGGAGATATTAGGAAGGGTGAAGAAGGACTTTCACCTAGAGCTCAATTCAATACAAAGGAGAACATAATCTAATGGGAAACAAAGCATTAGCAGGTACAGTTGCAGATAGGGTCGTACAGATCCAGATCACCATTGTACACAACAAAAAGGTGCAAAAGGATGCATACATGTGTGTTGCATAGGTGCAACAGGGTGCACACATACACGCCAGACTAGTAGTCGAGGACATGTACATACACATAGAGAAGTGTACACAGATGCATACATACACGTAGGTCAGTGGACACAATTAGGTACATATGCGCTATGAAGGTCATATAGGGTGCATACAAATCATACAAGATGCCAGTACAAGGTCCTACAATAATGACAAAGTTTCTGGGTTACAAGAGATTATTGTATATTTTTGTTTCTTTTCTTAGTGGGTAGAAAAGTGTGACAGGAGAACAAGAGTTATTCAATAGTCTAATGGACAAAGACTCAGGGATCCATGTGGAGCTTGGTGATGATGCCAAGTATGCAATGAAGGGTGAGGGAACTATCTTGTTGTATCTTAAGTCAAGTGGTTCATTAGAATCCCATGATGTGATATATGTATTAGTGACAAAGGACGAGGAACAAGAAGCTCTAAAGGGAGAACAACATTCAAATATTTCCAGTTCAGGAAGTCAATCTTCAGGTGGGGAGGAGGAATTAACTCCTTATATCTCTGTTATGAGACACATATGGTTCATGCAGACATCGAGGGATGCTCAAGATCACGTTGAGGCCCTTCAGAGCATATTTAGGGACAACAGACCTCTGAAGAAGTTTCCAAACTTCGTGGCACTAATGAGTAGCGCCATTGATTTTGAGTCTTCTAGTGTTGAGGAAGTAGTGGAACAAAAAGTTTGGAGGGATGCCTTGGTGCATGATTATGTGTGGGATAATGTGTTAGGACCAGAGGGATATCCAGTGCCATGTGGTTCTTCCAAAAGAAGCCTCTTCACTAAGAGGGAGTGTTGATGTTTGTAGCATCAAATAGGTACTTCCACACAGGTCAAAGTGTTTAGATGTGTGGAAGTCATCCAAATCCTTCAACCTTAGTAATTCACTTTAATTAAAGGAATTATTAAATTATAGTTCTTTTTATAATTAATGTGAGTTTAATTTAATGAAATGATAAAATTATTAACATTAGTGAATTAAATGAATCTTAGTCGTTGATCTCAAGTGAGGTGAGATCTAATCTCAACTGTTAATCACTTTGGAGATTAGGGTTATGTTTGATTCAGTAATAATTCAAGACTATAAAAGCAAGGCTAGGTGAAGGAGAAAGATACAATAGCACATAGGATAAAAGAATGAATTTTACTCATGTGCTTGAGTCATCCACTTAGAAGCAAATAAGGAATTTTGCTTAAGTGCTTGAGTCACAAAGAACCGTGAATCAAGGGGATCTTGGATAGGTGAAGAAGGAATTTAATATAGAGATCAAGTCTAAAGGAGGAAAGTGCAACTAGTGTAGCAAGGAGAAGAAAACCTAGCAACACGAAATCGAAGGATAGATTTCTAGGGAGAATATTTGAGGTACCAACGGGTAGATCTAGCAGATCTGAGGTACCAACGGACATATCTAGTGAAAATATAAGGTAACAATGGATAGATCTAGTAGATCTTAGGTAATCGCAGGTGGATCTAGAAAATTTGAGGTACCAACAAGCAAATCTAACAGATATGAGATACCAATAGGAAGATATAGCATATTTGAGGTACCAATGGATAGATCTAGTGCAGATTTGAGGTATCGGTAGGCATATCTAGTAGATTTGAGGTACCAACAGGAATATCTAACAGATAACAGGAAAGGCAAGATTTTTGTGTGCATGTGTAAAGTTTGGTTTCCATATTTTTCTTCCATTGTTTTATTTCCAGCCAATATATTTTATTCTTTGTGTTGTAATTTATTTATCAACAAGAAAAAACACGAGGTAGTAAAGTATCTAGGTGTTGAGAATTGAGATTTCAACATGGTTTCAGAGTGTGTTGAAAATTAACAACAATATAGATTCATATTAGCTCTAGATCTAGTATACATCAAGAGGAATCAAATCCCTTGAGGTGCAAACCTTTCCACAAATTTTTCCATATAAAAAAAGTTTGTACATCAAAAAATTTAAACCCTCTTAATACATAACAAATACAGAATAAAGATGAATCTATATTAACTTTAATTAAATAAAATTAAATAAAATTAAATAAAATAACTTAAAAACATATTGAAAAGAATAATTAGAAGGTCTTCATTTCCATTTCGATGTTTCTTATGTCATTTTCTTAATCTTATTCAAATTATACTTATTTCCAAAGAAATGATCCAAAATCGTTCGAAATGCACATCTTATAGTAAGGTGGACGTCCACTTAGTACGAGTGGATCACACCTAATACAAGAGATGGAATCAATTGACATATTCATTTTGTGAGAATTTATTGAATGTAAGAGTTAGTTCTATGGAATTTATTGAATGTAAGTAAGAGTTGGTTTGGAGTTTTCACTCTTTCTAAAATGTAATAAGGTAAGTAAAGAGTTGGTTTGGAGTTGAGTTTTCACTATTTTTAAAATGTAGTAAGTAAAGATAAGAGTTGGTTTGGAGTTTTCACTCTTTTTAAAATAAAGTGATGGATCTTTGAATCTATCTTTTAATATACATTGTTTTTTTAGAGTTAGTTTGGAGTTTTCATTCTTAAAGGGGTGGGGTGGGTCCTTTGAATCTATTATTAAGTACACATTGTTTTTCTTCAAAGGCTTGGTTAGTCAAACTTTAAACTAAATGGGAAAGGTGACTATCTAATGCATGAAGAATCCTACAATTATGTTTTAAGATAGACCTTTCCATATATCAATATCCTATGGAAAATACATTTGCTTGCATAAATGTACTTTGATTAGTATAATCATTTTGTATTATAATGAAGTTTTTCAATGATATTGAAAATTGAGAATATGTAAGTTATGATGAATTGGATTTAATTGAAACAAGTTAAAATTAAGATGGGTTTTGTGTGATTTTTATTTTAATCATAATTAATGTTTTTGTTGAAATTTCATAATTTGTCACTTATTAATAACAATGATATATTGTTAATTTGTTTTTTTTTTTAATTTATGCTTTAATACTATTTAAATTAAAAATAATATAAAAACACAAATTTTCATGTTGATATAGATAAATCTAAGAAAAAAAAAATTAAAAAAAAAAAAATATATATATATATATAACAATTATAACCAAATTATATTAACTAATACAACAACAATAATACTTCCAACAATAATACAACATTTCAAAAGTGGTGGTGTACATCAATAAGACCACTACCTTTAAAACTATGTCACATAGATCACAAGCTCCTTTCAATGACAGAGGACTCTAATGACCATAAGGATACCTCCATGTGCTCTTTGATATTGAGATCTCTCTTTTTCATATAGACTTATAATGATTTATATTTCTAATTCAAGTTTGTGATTTAATGATTTTTTCTTTATATTTTTATTCTCTTATAAAAATATTCATTTTTTATTTTTGTTCACGATTGATTTTGGCTATGAAGGTTGTATGTGTTGTGTTGAAATACATTGTTAGATTTCATGTAGTGCACCATTTTATGTTAATTAATTTTTTAATTCAATTTCATGAGTTTAATGATTAATTAATCTCATGATAATTGGAGTCATACAAAGAAGAAGTTCAACCAACATTAATCTAAATATGGATACACAGAACTACAACTAGTCATTATTTTAGAAGTGTGGAAATAGGAAAAATAATTGAAGTAGACCACACATTACAATGAAGAACCCATTGCATAGTTCAAAGTGGTAAGGATAAGCTTAGAGCGAGACATGTTTTTAGAGTGAGACATGTTTATAATTGTTATCCATTGGGGTTAATTACTTCTTTCTTCTTTTAAGAACCATTTTCATTACTTTTTCCCTTGTAACTACTCAACTAGCCTCATTTAGCTTTACTTAGAACCCCCAATTGTATATGTGGAATCTTTAATTAAACCTTTGTCAAATACATTCCATCTACCTTTGACTCCACTTTGTGGTCCTAGTAAAATTGACTTTGTGTATGATAAGTCTCAATGCTGACATTTTTTTGTGAGAGTGCACAACTTTGTCGTTGTTGTGTGCTACAACATGTGTTTACCAATGATATTGTGGGATTTGTGTGGAATGACCAACCTCATATTTTCAACTATATAAAAAATCCACCTAAAGAGATATCACATTAGGACTATGCATATTTAAGGTATATTATTGGGTGAGCTTTGTTCATTATACAAGTTTTTGCTCAAGATATTAATGTGATAGGTAGTTAGGTGGGAGCAGGTTTAGAGTAAAGTAGATGGAAACCATGACATTTTCAAAGTTTTAAATAGAATAAAGAGATATCACATTATGGCTATGCATATTTAGGGTATATTATTGAGTGAGCTTTGTTCATTATACAAGTTTTTATCAAAATCTTAATGTGATGGGTTGTTAGGTGGGACCCATGAAATTTTCAAGGTTTGGAGTAGAATAGATGAAGACCATGACATCTTCAAAGTTTTAAACAAAATACATGTCATTTCAAAGTTTTGAAAGTTTTGGATAAAAAAATTATGTGACACTTAGCATTTTCCATGTTATTACTTTTGAAATTGGCATATGGAGTTTTCTAATCATTCATGATGGTTTGTAGAGAAGCTTTTGTCCTTTTTCCATTATCAAAATTTCTTATACACTTTAACTCCCTAATAACCGATTTAGTTGATTCTTATGTGACATTTTTTTTTGTTTGTTTAAAATTATTGATATTTATATTCGTTTCAACCTAACACATTTTTAATTTTCAATCTTGATATTATTAAAGTTTTAAAACCTTTCCAATAATATGATTCATGATGGTTTGTAACTAAACCTTGACCCATTTTCCATGGTTGAAACTTCTTATACACTTTAACTCCTTAATAACCTATTTCTTTGATTCTTCTACGGCCTTTGCTTTATTGTTCACAATTATTAATATTTAAATTTGTTTCATCCCAACACATTTGTAATTGTAGTTATTGAAATAATTAGAATAACACTCCTATGTAATTATTATTATTTTTCAAAATGTTAATACTTAATACTTTTTAATAAGAAAAAATAATAAAAACTTAAAATTATAATTTTATTCAAAATAAATCAAATACATTTATTCTGTCTTTTAATTTTCTGTCCTTTATACACATATACAAAATTAATTTTGTAACTTAATAAAATCAAATAAATTAAATTTCGTGATCTTCACTACAAAATAAAATAAAATATAAATTGATGTTATAAAATTATATTTATAATATAATATTTTTTTTTTAATTATTTATTTATTTATTTAAACTTGTTGAAAGGACGTAACAGTGTATATATACTTTTAATTTTATAATAAAGTATGTTAAAAATATTAATATATTATAATAAATTAATTTTTTTTATTTATGCTCATAAGTTGTAGGCTTAAATTTGTTTAATACGTTGAGGATTAAAGTGAAGATCATGATCATTGAATTTGTTTAATCGAGTGAGGATTAAAGTAAAGATTATGATTCATATGAAAGGGAATGGTCAATAGGGATCTAGTAGATGAGTGGTCATTATTGATGTGAAGAATGTGAGTATGAAGGATGAGGTCATTTTTGAAGCTATAATGTTAGTGTTTTGAAGATATAATATTAATGCTTTTGTAGAAAGGGATTATAAGAATGAAATGTTTATATTATATACTTAAGAATAAAGGTTTAAAGGAAAAAAGAAAATCATGAGAATGATTTTAGGGAAAGAATGGTTTAAAAGAATGATTTTAGGAAAGTAATAGGAAAGTTTGGAATTTATTAAAATATAAAATTGAATAATTAAAAGTTCAAAAAAAAAATTGATTTTAGGCACCCTGTTATGTGAAGTCATTGATTCGAAATTTCGACTTATCTATTTTAGGAAAGTAATAGGAAATTTTGGAAATTATTAAAATATAAAATTGAATAATGAAAGGTTTAAAAATAATAATGATTTGATTCGAAACCCCTACTTATCTTGTGTGTCGTGTACACACAAAAAAAAAGAATAATTTTGAGAAATAAATGAGTTTATGAGATATATTCCTATGATGTAATACGAAAGTTTGAAAATTATTAAAATATAAAATTGAATAATGAAAGGTTTAAAAAAATATTTTATAGAAGGTATGAAGTTTTTATAATGATGATGATGATGATGATGATGATGATTAACGTCTATTAAGACCGAATTGGTCTATTGGACCTTAAGAGGGTAAGTGATTACTTGTGATTCTTTAGAATTTTGTTTCTATGCTCGAAAAACATTAAGAAAAGCTTTCCAAGATCACCATACTTTTGTTGAGTTAAGAGGTTAGGAAGGTTGGTAGTGTGATAAATATTTTGAAAATGAGATCTAATATGGGTATAGGCTAGACAATCTAAGAGAAAGTGTTTTTCATCTTCAACCTTCTTAG
>ML828567.1:34136-46773 GCA_009831015.1 Picea engelmannii | reverse complement strand
AGTTGGGTCTGCTGAGCAGGACAAATGCAAGGAAAAGAGTTAGGGAAAGAAATAGAAAACAACAACTAAGAACTAAACTAAGAAATGCAATAACAACTAAATTCATGAGCATAGGGACATAGAGACAAAAAGAACAATGAGACCCATGTCACCAATTATAAGGCTGATATTAGTGAAAGAATACACCGATAAGAAAGGGGACTATGAGTCCCTTCTTCCTCCAAGGGAGGGATCTTGGACCCCCACAAGCAAGCTCTTCTTACAACAAATAAAAATAGAAAATGATGAAATAACTCTTTTCTAATCCACTCAAGGGGTGAGATGTATTGCCCAATGCAATGGTGAAAATATACTCTTGGCAAGGATAGAGTCCTCAAGAGAATAATGGCAGCATAAATTTGCTTTAAATTCCTTAAAAAATGAAGTGTATCCATGGCCTTTTTATAGCATTCCTTTGAGCTATTGTTCAACTAGTTTGTAGTGTGAAAAGAGGCTAATAAGGGCATTTCTAGTTCTTTGACCATCCATCCAGTCGAATCCAGTCCAGATTTGAGTGTCAAATTGGATTGGGAGCTGAACCATAAGTGGGTGGGAGGCTGACCACTCTCATAAATGTGCCATTTCTCAGGTGCACGACTTTTTGCGATAATAGTCATGCATTGTGCGCATGTGCACGATTTCTGCATTCCTGTTCCACCCAGTGTCTTCATAGAGCCCTTTAATTTTTCACTACTTTGTATAGTTTTTTACCCTTTATAAATGATTTGGTGTTAATTTAGTTCCATGGATGACTTCATCACTGTTTGACGATGCTAAGTTCTTGTAACCATGTGCGGATGAAATTTCAGTGATAACAGATGCCCCCTGATAGATGAGCTTAGGAGAATATGTATAGCCGAAATCCATCAATGTTTCTTCTACTTAGAGTGTTGTTGTAAGAGAGAGAAATAGTGGGATCTTCCAGAGTGATCCGTTGGAAGGAAAAAGGAACCGGTAGAACCTGACCTTCCATAAGGTGTGTGAAAAAGAAAACTGTGTACAAACGAGGCAGGCATGCCCCATGCTTGTGTCATGTAACTCAAAAAAAAGGAATGAAGTGTTGGTGTAGACAACTACAACACCCTCGGGGGCGGTCATGACAAAGGTAGAAGACAATTTTATGGATGAACATACTCTGAATAGTAGGCAATGATCATGGTAATAAGTTTCATTGATTATGTGGGCATTGATAGGCCAACCAAGTTCAAAGGTCTTCGGGAAATGAAAGAACTAACTGCAATAGTTGCAAAGTAAGACCCATCGTAACATGAAAAAGTGTTGACGTCAAATGTTATGGGGGTCAACAACAACAGGGAGAAATTGTGTGTCGCCCTGTGCCATCTGAGATCTCTCATTGGGTGGGTAATGAGAATCAAGATATTGTTTCCCTTCTGGAAAATTGTGCTGATGTCGACAAAAAAAGGGGGACGCGACTCCCAGAAGAAAATGGCTTCGTGAAATCTACTAGGTGAGGTTAGGAAGTGGAGAAGGTACATGGACGAAATCAATATGTAGGAAGACTCAAAATGACCCTTGGTTGGAGTATATGTGAGATAAAAAAGTGGCCGCAACTTTTCAACGAGGTCAAGTGTCAGGGGGACGACAAGACTGGGGATAAGTTGTGCCAGAGGCGGGACAAGGTGAACAAATTCAGAGGGTAGAGGTAAGTGGCATGTGGGGTACTCTGAAGATATGGACGATGCCGATCAAGGGTGGATAATAAGTAGTGCTCCAACCAAGGGTGAAATGGGTTGCAATTGGCCAAAAAAAAGGGAACCAGGTCGTCAAAGGTAACGACAAAAAAAGGCAATGTAATGACAAGAAATAAACACGTTTGTAAAATAAATAACAAATAATTGGGGAGAAGTGTACAAATACAAAAATAGGTGCCCCAGTGTGATATGGTTGGCCCGGGAAGGGCACTATTTTCTTGGGAAACTGATGGAGGGTGGGGGCCCCATGGGTGAGGTTCTGTATGAGGTAGGTGAAATGAAGGGAGATTGGTAGATGAGTAAGAGGATTGTGGATGAAATGGAGGGTTCATGCTACTGCGGAGGTGTAGCCCAACCATAGAACCATGGAGAGGTAATCTAGGAGTCCTTTGGGAAAGCTAGCAAAATGAGGACATGATGTAAGACTATCAGGACTCCCATCCCTAAAGGGTTTTGAAAAATAGCATGAGTGTCAGAAGTGCCAAAGGGTGCTATGAATGGTACAACTCATGTAGGTAAGAGTACTACTAGGTGATAGTACCGAAGATGCAAATGGAGGTGTGGGTACTGCAGAGCTGGGAATGGGGATCCTAGAGGCAAATGTCAGAGGGTGTGACTGGAAATGTAAGTAAGATTCAGAGGCAATGAATACATGCCAGTGCTGACTATATACCTGAAGGGGTTGTGTCGATGTATGATGACCAAGTACCTACACACATGAAAACCAAATACCCAATGTGAACAATATTTGAAGATAATCGAACATATGAGCATGTATTTGATAAGTGTGAATATGCACATGCGTACCTGATCAGGGTATGAAAAATGGCGCCCTGGGGGTTCAGGATGGGAAGAGGCCCAGGGACTGGTGTGATGTAGATGATGGGATGTTGATCCCGTGGTTGAAGACAGATCGAGAAATGGACGCCTCGAGCTCCCGGAATAGTGAGTGAAAGTTTGGCAAAAAGGCCTACATAGAGCTATATGGCCCACATTGCCACCTCATTTGTACTTGCTGCTATAGTGATTGGACGAGAAGTATTCAGAGGATATTGTGAGATTCTGGGAGGATGAGGCATTCGATTGAGGACCCGTGAGCATCAGGTTAGTGTTCTGATCATCCTTCATAGAATTAGGGTTTCATTTTTTTGGGCAGGGGTTGTATGGAGGGTCATACAGGGGTGTTTAGGGGTGTGGGCCCCACATGCATGGGAAATCTAGTAATAGGTGTGCACACATGTGTGCCTATCCATCGGATAGATGTGCATGGGAGCGCTAGTAAGGGGATAAAGGGCATGCCTGGGGGTTGAACAGGCGCGCATATGTGTGTGCCTGTCAGTTGAACAGGCGTGCACATGTGTGCACCTATAGAGTGAACATGTGTGCCTGAGAGCACCTGTGTAATGAATAGGTGCGCACACGTGCGTTCCTGTGTAGTGAATAGGAGCACACACAGGTGCACCTGTGGGGTGTACAGGTGCACATGTGTGCGTGCCTGTGGGTTAAACAACCGTGCCATGGAGGCAAGGTTGTCGGGTGTAAAACGTGTCTTTTTTATGTTGGTGATTGTCCATGTGGTTGATTTAGGATGGTTTTATGTTGTGCAGGTGAGCTTCGGGCACGATGCCTATTGGTTGGTGAGAGTGGGATTGGTCCTAGTTGTGAGATGCCATGGCTATTGAGGAGCCAGGTGTACGTGTGAATTTGGCAGCCTGTGGGATGTTGAAGTTCTTTGAGTGCCCCTTGATATGGGTGCAATAGTATCTCCTATAGTTTCTTATCCAGATGTGGATTATTGACCTGCACTACTTCATAGTGTGGGGAGAGCAGATTGCCTTCACTGTGGTGGAGGATGTGTATTTTTTGACTGGGATCCCATTTCGGGGAACACCCCTACCGGCGGAGCCGGTGCTACCGAGAGATACGCTGCTAGCGATGGTGGGTCGGAGATATTGTTCGAGGCTGAACTATATGTTCGGCACAGTTGTGAGAATTGGGGCGATGGATTCCCTAGCACATCATTGTATAGTAGCGATGATTGTGAGAGTGTATGGTTCACTGGCGATGTAGCAGATCAACGGTGGCCAACTGATGGTGATGGAGAGAGTGTTGGATGGTGAGCATTTCGCCTGGGGGATTACGTTACATTCCAGGATGGTGGGGAAGTTGGACCATTGTCGGTCCATAGATACGGGAGAGTTTGCCTTCGGGTCCATCCTGGTGGCCTGGTTTCTGGAGAGGGTGCCTATGTTGAGCCCTAGGATTCTATTGGGTGCATCGGGGGTGCGAGAGCCACGACTAAGGTGGTGGTCGAATGTGGTTCTTTGCCATGGTGGTGGCGAGGGTGGCCACTTCTTCACTACAGAGGTGACACAGGTATGGCGGCAGATGTCGTAGGTGATATTGCGGTACCCCTATGCCGGGGTTAACTTCCAGGAGGATCCGGACATGGTGCTACCTCTAGGGGAGGTGTTTGACCACCGAGGTATGTTGATGATGTTGATATGTATGTTTTTGTGTTTTTGAGATAGCATGCCATATGTATATGATATAGATGTTGATACTATCTGTTGTTTGTTTGTATGTGCAGATGTGGCACCTCATGGGCATGAGGTGGAGTTGCAGTGAGCGTCGGCTCGTCAAGAGCCAAAGAGACTGCCACGGGGAGAGAGACGTCAGTGTGAGGACACTGCGGTGCAACCAACTGAGCTGGAGAGGGCAGCGAGGAGATGCCAGTTTGATGACCCTGGTGCTGGGACATCACGTGCTCCTCCGACAGTTGTCGGAGTGGATTTTGAGGACATATGTCGTTGTCTGGAGGCAATGTTACAGGATGTGCCTAAGGGCATATGGTCTCGCATCCAGGATGAGGGTATCCTGGAGCAGTGTGTGGGGGTTCCACCACCATGGTGGGTCGTAGTACGAGGAACAACAGTTTCTGGTGTTGCGATGACCAGATGATGCCCGTCGGGGCAGGAGGGACCAGTAGGGGGTGGACCACCACTGCCTGAGGGAGGGGCAGGTGGTGGTGGGCTGCCACTACCTGAGGGAGGAGCAGGCGATGGTGCTCTAGAGGCACCATGAGTGGTGCTCTATGTATTGATGTATATATATTTTTTGTATATAGGCTGGTGAGCCCATTTTGTACCGAGGTTCTTCATTGCCCCGCAGATAGTTTTATTTTTGTATGTAAACATTTGGATGGCACTGTGGACCTTTCGATATATACATGAGTATACATTTTTGAGATCTATGTGGTGTTTACATGTGTTTTGTTTATGTATTGATGATGTCTAATCTATATATGTGATGATAGTTTGTGTTATATGTTTATGTATGTGTAGAGGTAGCTTGATGTGATATATGCCAGTCTAACACAATATTAGTTAGGTTATCCATAATTTGATTCAATTGTCTTGGAATATTTGTAAAGGTAATGGAATCAAAATGTCAAGATAAAAGTATAACCTACAGGTATTTGTGAAAGAGTAAAGGATCACGGACGTGGTACACATTGTTGAGTTGGAGTACGACTAGTTGAGAGTCGAGAAATATGCTAAGGTGATGAATACGATGATGTTGGGAATCATCCAGGAGGCCAATAACAATAATGTATTCATCTTGGTTGTTGGTCGCCGAACCCAAACATATGCCACTTGAATGGAGCATTTCATGTGAGGGGGTGTAGAGAGCCCAAGTGACTGAAGTGAGATTTTTCATCCAACAACTGGCACCGTCGGTGTAACTGATGTGGTAGGCTGGTGGAGGAAGCATCTGTCAATAGCACAAATGATATTTTAGATGTGAGGGAGGGAAAAAGATTAAAAACGCTATAAAATAAATAACCTAAAGTAGAATGAATACGTTTAAGTGTAAAATTTCTTTAGATACAACACGTTGACAGGTTCGTTGAGAGAGAGGCCTTCAAGGGAGGCCAGGATGTATGTGCCTTTGGTGAGGCAATGTTGTATAATGTATGGGCCATGCCAGAGTGACTCAAATTTTCCATGGACAAAGGTATCATGAGTGATATCGTAAGCTAGGATGAGGTCACCTTCGTGAAATGAGCAAAGGTTAACATGTTGATCAAAGGTAGCCTTGGGTCATTTTTTAGTTTCCTCGTTGTTCTGTAATGAAGATCGACGATCTTCATCCAGAGACTCTAAGTTCAGCAAGCACTGCTCCAGTGGAGTAGTGTCGAGTAATAGCTCAATTGCGGTGCATAAGGTGGGAATTTCACACTCGATGGGAAGAGTGGCCTCAACCCCATGGACTATATGAAACGGTGTGAAACCAATAGTTATTTTCATAGTCGTCCGGTAAGCCCATAGTGCAGAAAATAACATATGATGCCAATTGGTTTTATGTTTATTAACCATGCGCTGTAACATGGTCTTGAGGAATTTGTTAACTGCTTCGACCTGTCTGTTAGACTGAGGGTAATGTGGTGAGACAAACTTGTGAGAGAATCCTAATCGAGATGAGAGTTTGATGAAGATCTCATTCTTGAAGTGTTTCCCGTGATCGGAAATGAGTTGGAATGGTACTCCAAAGCGGGATATGATGTGGTTAAAGAAAAAACGTGTTGCAGTGTCAGTAGTGTTGTTGAATGTGGGCATGGCTTCTGCCCATTTGGTGAAGTAATCGATGGCGACAACAATGTATTTGTGACCATTGCTGGAGGGGGGATTACAAGTCATGAAGTCGATGCACCATTTACAAAAAGGGTCGGCAGTGATGATGAGATGAAGAAGAGTGAGGGGAGCTCGGGCTTTATTGGCATAGAGTTGAAATTGCTCACATCGTTTCACGGCATGAATGCAATCGTGAAACAAGGTAGGCCAAAAGTAATCGGCTCGAATAATATTTTGAGTAGTGGATATGCCCAAAATATAGCCCCCACATGCATCGTTGTGGCAGTCGTTTAAGACTCTATCGGCCTCGTCAATAGTCAAGCATCGACGAATAATGGTGTTGACTCCATGCCGGTATAGGATGTCTTTGATGAGGAGGTAGTGGGGGGCCTGATGGTGAATATGATGATGGTCATCTCGTGAAAGGTGGTCACTGAAATTTTGAGTTCGGAGGTAGACGAGGAGGTCGTCGTACCAAGGATCAACCGAAGTGATGTAAAAGAGGTGTTCATTGGGAAAGTCGATGTTGATGGGGGTACCAGTGGTGTCAGAGGGGAGGGTCGTGAAAATTTCAGTGAGAACGAGGGCCTTCTTACTCTTAGGTGTTGAGAACTCAAGGTTGTACTCCTGAAGGATAATGATCCATCAAGAAAATTTTTTGTTAACTTGCCGACGAATGAGCAAGTACTGCATAGGGTTGGAATCTACGATGACCTTTGTCATGTGAAGCAGAATGTAGTGGCGTAGTTTCTGGACTATGAGGACGATTGGAAGAGAAAGTTTCTCTTCATGTTTATACTTCAAGGGTGGCCCTAAGAGGTTTTTACTAACGTAATAAATGACATGCTCACGATTTTCATCACCTAGCTGGACAAGAACTCCTGTTACTGATACAGCTGATGCTGATACATAGATGATATAGTCACGATTGTAGTTAGGTTCACTAATTAAAGGTGTGTTCGAGAGTGTTGTTTTAAGATCGTCAAATGATTGTTGGGAATGGTCGTCCCAATGAAATGGGATGTCGTGACATAGTAACCAAAGGAAGCCATGTGCGTGTATGGCATAGTCTGGGACAAATCGCCGTAGAAAGTTAGCTTTGTCTTGTAGGCTCTGCAGTTGATGTAAATTCCGGGGAGGTAGAATTTCGGTGATAGCTTGGACTTTGAGGGGGTCCATGGTAATACCGCTTTGGGAAACGATAAAGCCCAGTAGGCACCCTGCGGTGACACAGAACACACACTTGAGCGGATTCAAGCAGATATTGTACTGACGACACCGTTGAAAGATGATTCATAAATCATCAAGATGTTGGGTGTGTTTCTTGGATTGAGCTGTGAGGTCGTCCAAGTAGGCGAGGATGATATGAGCCAGATCATGAAAGATGTATGTCATATCCCGCTAGAAATTTTCTCCAACATTCTTTAATCCAAAAGGCATGACACGATATGCAAAAGTACCCCAAGGGGTAGTGAATGTGGTTTTATACTGATCGACGGGGTGAATTTGAATTTGATTATAACCAAAGAATCTGTCCATAAAGGATAAAGCCTCGTGGCCTACGCAGTCGTCGATAATTTGATCGATGAAAGGCATGGGAAAGTTGTCTTTGGGACATGCGTGATTGAGATCACAAAAGTCTGTGTAAACGCGGATAGTGACCTATTTTTTGTTAACAGGTACAGGGTTGGAAACCCATGAGGTATAGGTGATTGGGGTAGATGAACCCGACAGCGCATAATTTGTCAATTTCGACTTTGATGGCCATGACTTTGGATGGGTGTAGTGGTCATTGTTTTTGATGAACTCGTATAATGTCTGGACAGGTGTCGATGCGATGTTCAATGATAGAGGGATCGAGGCCAGGCATTTTCGTGTATGACCAGGCAAAAATATCCCAATATTCTTGGAAGAGGGCTTTATATGCGGTGATTTCCTGAGGAGTGCAAGCAACTCCAATGGTGATTTCCTTGACGATGCCATTTTTAATGGAAATGTTGATTTTAATGGTTGGGGAAATGTTGGTCATGTTTCCTTCTTCAAAAGCATCAGGGGTAGGAATGGGGTTTTTGAACCAGTTGATAGGCCCTGATGGGATAAAATCCTTGGTTTCGACCGTGTAAATGGAACATTGGTTAGGAGGCACAGAGGCTTCCTATGGAAAGAAGAGTGCGCGGTGGTGTAGTGCATCCTAGGGATAGTCTAGGTGGTTTAAATCTTCGAGTATTTCTTCATCGCATTGGAAGTGACGATAATACAAGGGGTCATGAGGAGTGATATCGGTGACAGTGGTCATTTGGTTGCCCCCTGGTGAGGAAGAAGAAGGGGGAACAATGTTAGGAGATGGTGAGGGTTCACTTGACATAAACCATATATTAAAGTACTGAGGGGTACCCAATACCCATGGTAGTTGGGTGTAAAATGTCTGTAGTGGAATGAGAAGGAGAGTTGGGGGGATTGGGGGGTGAATCCTCAGATAAGTCGTATAAGAACCATGGAGGTGTTGGAAGGGCCTAGGGTTCGGGAGAAATGACATGAAGATCTACTAGTGGCGAGGTAATGTCAATTATTGACTCTGCAGGCCATTGAAGCAAGGTCAATTGGCGTTGTCTGTATTCAAGGATCATAGGAAACTGGTATGTAAAATGCACTAATGAGTCACAGAGAGATCAAGGGTGTCTCATACATTCATTCACTGAAGTGGTGACATAACGGATGTCAGTGATATTTGTGGAGGAGGACATAGCAGGACTGGGGTTTCTCTGGAAGCTCTGGCATACTGCAGATAATGTATGCCGGAAGCATGGCAGTGCTGGAAAATGGTGGGTATAATGGCCATATTCTGAACATATAGCGCAAGCGAATTTGGTCCGCAACCCTTTACTACTGGAATGGGGGTTGGTAGTTGTAGGACTGGCTGTAGTGGCGAGTGTTGGGGGAGTGTGATTGAGTGGAATCAAATTCCATAACTCTGGTAGAGATGGGTAGTTGTTGGTTTGGTGTCCCTCTTTCTCACATAGTGTGCAAGGAGGTTGGATGTGTGGAGGAAGTGGAGCTGTGGGCTCCTTCTTATTTCTCCTGCCCCCAGTTGTGGTAGGGGGGTTAGTGAGTGGGGGTGTGGTGGGAGTAAGTATGGGAATCATCATGGGGATTCCTCCTTTTTGGGGGGCAAGGGATGGTTGAGGGACCATCTCTGGTGGGTGTAAATACCAAACTAGGATTGCTAACACCATATTAGGTAGCGTGAGCATTGCGGCTACCTGAAAATATTTGATGCCTGGTGGAGGGTAAAAGAAGGGAATTTGGGTGATGTCTTGGGGAACTGTCTCCCAAACTGGGATATGTCCTTGGGGAGAGGTGGAATCGTGGACTGGTGGGGTCGACGAGTGTAAAGGAGGTTCTTGAGGGGGGAGTATTGCAACAAGTGGGATGTCAGATATGATAGAAGCCTCAGTAGGAGGAAGGGTATCCTCTATGTGAGTTCTGTTAGATGATACAATGCATACTTGATTGGAAGGATGAAGGAGTGGTGGTGTGCCATGGTAAGTTACTAACAATGATGGATCTTTGAAAATTCCAGGACCCATCTCGATGAGTAGGTATGCGTCGTGGCTTGTGTGGATGAGAGGAGGAATGTTATTGATGTTAGCAGATGGATTAGGCTCGTAATGTGAGACTTGGTCAATAGTAACGATCTTCCCATTGTGAGGGAACATCATTGTCTGAAAGATGGAAGATTCCATTACCTTCATAGCGTACAAGTAGCTACGATCAAACAGGATATTATAATCAGGTGGGGCATAGATAACTTTGATGTCAATGAGAATAGTCTTGCCCTCAAGTTCGACGGGGACATTTTGGAAGAGCCCTTCAGGAAACGATGGTCACCCATCATAATCTCATAAGGTGATGGCAGAGGGTATGAGTTCAAGGGAACCAAGATTCTTCCATACCGTTTTGGACATAATGCATGTAGTTGCACCTTCATCGATGATACACCAATGAACTGTGATGTTCTGTATTTTTACTGGTATTTGAAAAGTGATCAAGGCGGGAAGGCGAGGTTCTCCACTGTCAAGATCAAAGGTAATGAGTCGGGTATCTGCGAGGTCGACTACCCCCAAGGTGGAAAGTAATGATTTCCGCTAAGTAGGACAAGTTTCGAGGACCTTCAAAACTGACATGGCAGCCGGGGATTGTGCTAAGTCGTCTACCAAACTATAGTTATGATCTTCCCTAGCCTGTGGGTTGTGGACATTCCTGCACAATGGGATGTGAGGGATGTGAAGCGGTGGCTTGGAAGAAGAGATAGGAATCACTAACGGCGGTCCCATCGGTGTAGGGTTTGTCTCTGGAGGGATAGGAGGAGACTCAGCAGGTGCATGATACTAAATATTACGTGTTTGCAGAAGGATTTCTTCCTCACTAGTGAGGAGAATTGTGCGATCTGTTGGATTGTTGGGGTTGAGGTATTGTCCCACCTGAGGTGGAGGATGTTGTGTGTCCTATTGGGTGTTTATCACACCTTGATTTGTAATGGGATTCTGCAGCATGGCAGGAGGGGGTTGTTGCACATATTGTTGTGGTGCCTGTTGAGGGGCAGGCGGTGCTAGAGGATGGGGAAGACTACCGGAGTCTTTCAACCATTTGAAATCAACGATTTGGGGGCAACGATGGGCGTAATGGCTGACATCACCACAAGGGGCACAAGGGAAGTTGGTTTTAACATTATTGTTATTTCTCCCTTGGCATCTATTACTATTTCCCCCCTGGGGGTTTTGATTCCCTTGGTTCTGGTTGCCCCAGTGGATTGGTTCTAGTGGGGTTGATTCCTACCTTGACCTGGGTTGTTTTTGTTCCTATTCCATCCTTTATTTTTGGCATTGTTCGATGGATGGGTTGGATTGTCCATATTCAGTTGTTCGAAATTTTGGTATTGCTGAACGGTAGAGGGTTGAACAAAATTCACCCCTGCATGAGGATGTGGGGGAGCTATGGGTTGTGGGGGACCAGGAAATGGGAAGTATAGATTCTATGGGGGTAACGATCCATAAGGTACATAGGAAGGCGTAGTGATTTCACTAGTACTATAAGTTGAGGTAGAGGGGGTACCAGAGTTCGTTTTAATAGGTGGATGTATGGGGGGTGTTGACGGTGGTCCACTGATGGGTGGAGGTATCGCAACATGGTATGGTTGTTGATAAGGGGGTGGGGGGTAATAAGAAGTGCCCCCATATGCCAACAGGTATTGAGGTGTTCCATACATCGGTGGTGGTTGGGGTCGTGGACCGTGGTGAGTGGTGGTACCAATCAGTCCGTCTACTTAGTGAGACATCCCAGGTTTGTCTTGGCCAAATGGCACAGGTTTTGGAAGTTCTGGAAGTACAGTGTATAAGTACCCTGACTATGCATAGATGAGGTCATACTGTTGGACCTTACTGATGGCTTCTTCTTCAGATTGAGGGAAGGTGGAAGCTACATCCTTACCGAGGAGAGAGACAAGTGATCTAAGAAACCAATTGAGACATTGTTGCTTGGTGGTTTCTACTTTGCAAAAACTACGTTGCCTACACCACTCGTGAATGTGGTCAGCAATATGTGTGGTTGAGGTTTGTTTGAAATTAGAAAGTAGTTCTAGACCATTGTTGTGGCTGATTGGTAATTGGAAGAAGGTTAAGAATGCTTTGGCCAAGGACTCAAAAGTTGTGTGGGACCCTGATTTTTCTTCTACATTCCATTTGGCTGATGGGCCAGTGAGTGTGCGTTGAAATAATCGCAGTCTGATGGAATCATCCATAATGCTATTGGAAGAGCACCATAGTTGAAAGGTAATGACATGGTTGGCAGCGTCATCGCCTGCCTTTCCTTTAAACTTTGGTATGTCTGAAGGTAGTTTGGTGGGCATTGCAAGCCATGTGGGAGCATGCAATATAGGATCATTGGTGAGTTTACTAAGATCTGGTATGTTGAGAGAGGCCAAATATGGCATCTATAGTGGGGGGGGAGGATTAGCTCCAGCCATGGTGTGAGTGTGTTGTGAACATGACCCTTAAGGGGGGCTAGGTGGGTTGGTGCTTCCTCCTTGAGAGGAAGTTGGTCCCCTGCTTCCGTGTAAAGGAGAGCAAGTGAACTGATGACCTTGGGAAGTGGACCCAAGTAATGTAGAACCAAGCAAAGATGATCCTAAAACAGTAGCACTCACAGGGGTGTGTGAAGGAGGTGTCGATGAGTGGGCAAGACCAGACACTCCCC
>ML828567.1:0-25276 GCA_009831015.1 Picea engelmannii | reverse complement strand
TACTTTGACCTTTTGGGGCTTCTAGATGACATATGAGGGTCCTCCAACTTCGTAAGGCCATAACTCTCAAACCGTGAGGAGTTATGTGACGTTATACATACCACAAGAAATGGAATGACATGTAATATCCATATAGAATAGTATTATATGAAAATATATCATAACTCATACCGTTACCCATCAAACAAACTTCTGTCCATTACCCAAACCTAGGGTCTCCAACTTCTCATGGCCATAACTCTCTAACCGTGAGGAATTATTTGACATTCCACATACCACCAAAAATGACATGATAATAAATATCCATCTATGATATTTTCCCTGACAAATTCACTTTCCTTCATCTCATTATTCCACAATTAATCATGGGTTCTCTTACTCCACAAAGCATCTTCCCGTGAGGGCTTTCACCGTAAGGGGACCACTTTGGAGTTCATCCATATTTACATATTATCAACCATGAAAAAACAATAATGAGTCATATTCACATCAAACAATATTTGGTCCATTACCCAAACCTTTGTGCTATATGGATTTCTTCAAGGGTTGACATCAATGACAACCAACCTTAATCAACAACTTCTTCAAATACACCCATTACTTATAAGGGCTTCTAAACTTCTTCTAGGCTTGAAATAAATGAAAAACAACTTTACAATAGATGTTATACATAGGGGACACCCTCTTTAGACAAAACAATTGAGCATGGTATAACATAACTCTTACTCTAGAGAATTGGAGATACTCAGATTTTGAAAACCCATTTTTTTTTTTGTGGATGGTGTGGAAGGAACCGAATCACAATATTTTTAAACAACATATTTGGAAAAGGGAATACATTTGGTTGGGTATTTAAGAAATCATCATGGAATAGATCACCTCTTTCTCTTGACTTAAAGGAGAAGAAAAACTAAAGGGAAATGAAAAAAACCTTATTCTCCAATTGACAATTCAAGCAGACCTCTTTGATCCTAGTCCCATTCAATCTCAAACCTAGACTAGTTTCTCCTAAGATATTGTCAAGAATTCAGAAAATTTCACCAAAATAAACCTAAATGAAGCTTCCAAAGTTAATACTAACTCCACTAGGGAAGGTGGCATCTTATGAAATGACTTGGGTAACATCCTTTTGATTTTTTGCTCACACTGGGAAATAACACAACTAATGCAGTAGATCTCCAGTATCTGGTCAAAGGACTGCATCATACTACATCAATCAAGTCATTGTGAGAGGAGACTCATTAATTATTATCCAAGCTCTTAGGAAAATTCAAAGTGGAACATGTACATATTCAGTGTCCAGGAATTGGTTCCTTTCAGTGAAATTTTAGCATATGTATGAGCTAGTGAATCTCATCCCCACCATTATTCCTTCCCATGTTTGTTGGAATATCAAAATACCAACAAACTAGCTATTGAAGGTGTGGGATTTCAAGTAGAGGATCTTTTGATTCCCTATAATGACAATACTCTGGATTATCTTGGTAAATAATGCAATGATCTATGTTACCCCTTGACATGTAGGGGTAACTAGAGGAGATTTTCTCACTTATAGAGACAAGTTTCATAGACAAGATCCATCATTCTCCATAGACACATTGTTAGGATGCTACCCTGCATTTTCTCAACACACTCACATTTGACCATGATGCTTGGTATATATGGAGGTACATTATTTCATTGCTTCATAATAGGTTCTACTGTTTAATGTATTTATCACAAAACTAGTGGTGATTGGTTGTGTCTGCTAATTGATCACGATGCTCTAAATGTGTTATGTTTTCCTTGTCTCACATGTTGGTTCATTATCATCCTTTATATAAGTGTGTCACTCTTGGGTTGAATTGTACTACTAGGGGGATTTGAACGGTATAGCAGGTCCATATCCCAATCCATATGTAACATTTTCCATATTTCCTGACTTTTTGTTGTCCTTCTCTTGGGTTGGGTTTCATATGCCAAAACAAAGGTGTGTGATTCATAGTCCCGTGAGAAGAGCCTCACCCCAAAAGAGATATATGTTTGAGGTGAATAAAAAATAATAATAAAAAGAAAAATAAAGTAAAAAAACAAATAAAATAAAGCATGATAAATTTCCCCTCTCTTTGAGGCCATTATTCCAAGTCCTATGCAATAAAATCCACATTTAAAAAAGGACTAAATGAAATAAAATATAATTCAAAAGTCATAAAATATTAAATAAACAAAGAAAAAATAAGGGGTAGAAAAACACAGTGTTGATGAAATGGAAACCCAATGCATAAATGCTCCCTCATACTTCAAAGGAACTCATATGGATGAATATCTTAAATCACCTCAACATGACTATGCAATACAATTCATGAAGTTATCTTCTAAACTACACCATCTATCACTACACATGCTCCTTAATGGGTTTTCTTAGGAACTACTTCTCATCTTGGGTGTTGGTTCATGTAATAGGGGTTAATGATGTCCCATCATACCTAAACTTAAAAAATTGTATCAATTCTATGGGTTATTGTGAAGTTAGATGATGATTTTTAATGATCTCGATCTAATGACATTTACATTAGACGTGACTCACCTTTTATGTTGCATTTGACTTGTGTACTTGCTTTGATATTGATGGTGTTGAAGAGGCCATTTGTTTACTTGAATGATGTCATGCCACCTTGGGAGGAGGTCATTGGGGATTTTGAGGAGGTTACTAGACTTTGTGGATGAAACGTTGCACCCTTTTGAGCCCATCTTCATGACTTTTCACATCATTTGAGTGAGTCATCCACTCTTGGGAGCCCACATCTTCCACAAGTGTAACTTGATAATGCATTTATGGAGGACTATTTGGCATGTGAACATGTTTTAATTCATTTGGGGAGCATCGTTGGGGGACTTTTTACTCATCCACCCTTATATCATGGATACTTTAATTATTTTTCACTTATCTTTAGGGCTTGTAAACAGATAAATACATTTTTGTATTTTATTTGGATAAAAACTAGGAAAATATTATTATTATAATGATAAGGGTCCTATATCTATCATATAAATAGAGAATCACTTTTCATTTGTAGATCATTGTCATTGCTAAAAACTTGTGGAGAACACTACCTATCTACTGTGACTTATATATTTTTCTATGGATGGATAACTAAAGAAACTTATGGAGGATGATATCTTGTGGACGATTTATGAAATTTCATCGATATTATTGGCTAGGGTTTTGTGAATAGATTGATTTCTTGAGTAAGTGGTGTTACACATTATTTTCGTCATACCTATGACCATTAATGGTGTAAACCTATTTGTTGCCTTCAGAGGGGTCAGTGGCCTGAGTTCCTGAAGAGAGAAGGGAGAAGAACTTTTCTTGAGAAAAGAAGTTGCTTTTTCCCTTGTAAAAACCCTGTAAAAAAGGAAGTTTGCAGGTTGCTATATAGGCAAGGTGCAAGAATGCCTGATTCTCGCAGGTTGCACCATAGCTAGGGTGCAAGATGTTCACAGGTTTCTCTATAGGCAGGGTGCAAGAATGCCTACACGTGGGAAAAACAAGCGTTTTCTTGAATCTTCTCGAAGGAGAAACTTCTATGGTGAGGTGGCATCCGAATGGTTTGGATCTTACTCGCTTTCATGATTTAGTGGGATCATCCTAACCTCCTCACCTTATCCTCTTCATCTTATAAAAGGAGAGGAGCTCTCATGGAGAAATTTAGCTTAGCTTTGGTTGGCTTGGAATTATTAGCTTGGTTTGAGTGGCTTTGAGATTTGTTTTGTCAAGATAGATTGTGAGTAGTTATTAGATCCATGGTCTCATAATCCTTGGAGTGAAAGTGTGTGGGGAACGAGGATAGTTGGAAGGGACCTTACGACATCAAGGCCATGGTTGTAATCTCTCTTTCACATTTAATATGATACAATAATATGATTCTTTCCTATAAATCTTGTTGTGTTTTATTGTATGATTCCTTGATCACATACATAGGTTTATATTGAGTTTATGCTATTACTATCACTTTGGTTGGTTGTGTTCTTTTGCAGGTTCATCATTGTATGAGAATTGGAACGGAGCTAGGATGGAGATGGTGAGAGGAAGTGACATTTAAACGGTATGTCACTCATCCCTCTTTAGTTAGTAAATTCAATATTTAAAACTTAAGGAAAGTGTCATGTTCTAGTGTGTTTTGTTCTAGATCTAGGTGGATCTAGGGAGATTAGTTAGTGTCTGCACCTACCGATTTGTCTGATAACAAAATTGGCGACTCCATTGGGGAACATATTGTTTCCTAGTTAGTCTAGTTTCCCTTGCTTTGATTGCTTGTTTTCTGGTCTCTGATTCTGTGGGAGATCCATCCAGACTCTCTGGATCTAAAAGTTCACTCAAATTTAGTCCTTTTTTCAAATTTTTTCTTGTTTACAGGCATTCTTGCACTGTACCCTTTAGTGGCCTACAAGAAACACCTAAGTTCGCACCCTGGTGTTAAGTCCTGTGTGAACACCTCGCAATCAACCTTTGTTCAGCCTGCAAGAATCTTTGATTCTCGCACTGTAATACACTGGCAGCCTGTGAACTTGTTTGTAAAAATTTTTGGATTGGGTCTTGTCATTTTTTGATGCCCAATTTTGATTTGAACAACTGGATTGAACTTTTGGAGCCTATATTGATCTGTTTACAGTATTCTTGATATCCTTTGAGTTGCTTTTAGCCACTTTTTCTTTGTTTGGTTTTGAAGGATTAGTCTCTTTCTTTGAGTGTCTTTCAATTACAAAGCATGTGTTTTCTTTAGAATTGTTTAAGGAAAGATGAGATTTCTTCTGAATAGTTCACTTTAAAAGAAAAATTTTAGTTTGGGTTTTTAATTTCTTGCTTTATATTATATTGGGGGCATCCTTGCATTTGAAGTAGCGAAATTGCATGATTCTTGGCATTTTTTGATCTTAAATTATGAAAAATTTTCCCCCTCATGGCCGGGGGGCATGAATCATGCATTAGTGTTCAGTACCTTTTTCTCATTTCTTGAGAATCTTGATATTGATGAGTTTAATATATTTTGGGACATCATGCATATGGGAATGATAAATGTTTTCTCCTTCTCGTAGCATAGATTTCATCGAAATGAAAAGATTGCATCTTCATAACTTTGCATAATTTTCGAGTCGGTCAAAACACCATATTGACCACACCATTTTCCTTTTGAGTAACAAAAACCTTAAAAATAAAGCGCTTATAAAAAATGATTAGACATTTTTATATTTTCTGGTAGCAAACCTACATTAGATTAGTTGTAGGGATTTGGAATAGGTGTGAAAGATAACTTTCCAAAGTTGCAAACAAACATAGAATCTTGAGTTAGGGAGCGGTTAAATCAACTTATTACATTTTGTCCTGGGAAGCCTTCTAGCACAAGGGTCAATCACGAGGTCGCATTGAGACTAGCAGAGTTACTCACCCTTCTTTGTTGGTCTTGGTGTAGAGATTGCACGTATTACGGGGGCCACTTGAAGGTATACCCACAAAGATGAGTGGAAGCCTCTCAAGTTGATTTCGGGCTAGATACCCTGCCCTTGCGTGTGGATCGGACTGTCGACTATCCCACCAAGATTTATTGTTGTCAGTGGTAACCTTAGTGGCCTATCTCTTTAAGGTCTTTACACAAGGTGACTATGGAGGGGCAAGTATTCACGGTACCTGGAATCGACGTTGGCCAAACTCACTTGGGCTCCTTGGAGGGTATATCCACGATTATGTGTGGGAGCTTACACCAGGGTGTAAGTCCATTAAGCAGGTCATCAACGTAACTTTTCCACCTGCTCTATCTCAGCTCCTTCTTACATTGTTCCTGCTACATTGTATTTCATCACCAACTAGTGTGCTCATTGTGACAAGGTTTTGTTTTCTTGCTTGCTTACTAGATTTTTAGCGTGTGCTATTTGTTCTCCCTAGTGGACTCTAGATTGGATTTTTAATGGTGTCAGTTCCCGAAATGACCAATGAAGGAAACCCTGCTCCAGGGGAACCTTTTGTTTTTCCTTCTTATGGAAACATTGGTCCTCCTCACATCGCTACTTTGAGCCTTCCAGGTCTCACTATTGGATAACCGGTATGGTTGTTTTCCACTCAGGTAATCCCGAATGTAGTTAGTGCTTCAGTCACAAGAACTTCCCCCCAAGAGCATCAACCTCATGTTGATCCTTCACCTTCTTCACCAGTAAGGTATTTTTCACCTTCTTCGCTTGCAATGTCACCTTCCATTTCATCTTCTTCGTCGGGTGAAAGTTTTGAAGCTAGTAACCTGATGAATAAGAAGAAGAAGAAAAGAAAGAATAAGAAGAAGAAAGTTAAGCAAGGATCCAAACTTCCAACCACTATCAAACATGTTGGAAAACAACGAGTTACTGTTACTCGTGTTGGGAGTGTTGATGATGTCAAGATCACCCAAACAACCCGTAAGCCCAAGTACCCTTGCAGGCTTTGTAAAGGTAGCCATCTTCTTAAGGATTGCCTTGGTATATCCAAGGTTATAGAAGTATGGTCTACACACCATGACCAACCCATGTCATCATCCTCTGAACAACATACTGATGACCTCCCGTCAACTAGTCATGATACGGTTGGGAAGAAAAAAAGTATAGTCAAGTTCTCATGTATGTTATGAAAATGGAGTCATCTAACTCATCTTTTCCCTCATATGGACAAAGCCTCGAAATTACTAGAAGACATGACTGTTTCATAGCCTCAACTTCCAGTCACTTATCGCAAGATTTCTCTCAACCCACCTATAGTTGATGGAATGATCACTTTAGTACCTTCACCGATCAATTCGGTTGATCATGTCGTCAATCTGGTCATGTCCTTAGTTGAACCAATTGACAAAGTGGTTGATCTGATACCATCATTGGTCAATATCATTCTCCCCTCAGAGAGTGAAACTAGAGAGGTCGATCCGATCCCATCCTCAGTCGATCCCACTCTCCCATTAGAGAGTGTCACACAAGTGGTCGATCTGTTTACACCTGTCGACCCAATTCTCCCCTTGGAGAATGAAACCCAAGTGGTTGATCTGAACTCATCATCGGTCGATCCTACTTTCCTGCTAGAGAGTAAAACTGATACTTCCCATGTTTTTCTCATTGATACAGAATCTCCCGTGCTGAGGGGTATTCCTCCTTCTCTCGTAGGACCCCCTCTAAGTAATGAGGCCATTTTTTTTGATTGGGGTGTGATAATTGGACCTCATCTTCCCTCTCACATTCCTTTCTAGATTACAGTACAGGTTTGTGGTCGATATGTTCCTCAGACACTGATAGATGAAGGTGTGTCCATTAGTATTTTGTCCTCTATTGCTTGGCAGGCTTTGGGTTGTCCTTAGCTTGTGCCGATTACGTAGAATCTGTTAGCTTTTAACAGAAGAACCAGTCAACCTTTAGGGACCCTTCCTTAGTTTCCTATAACTTTGGGAGGGAAAACTGTCTTTATTGACGTCATGTAGTCCAAGACCCCTTGGATTTTTCTTTACTCCTTGGGAGAGATTATGTCTATGCCATGAAATCTATTGTGTCTACTCTTTTTTGTGTGATATATTTCCCTCATGATGAACGAGTTGTGACTGTTGATCAACTTTCATTCATTGAACCTAACTGGATTGCCTCCCTAAATGGTTCTTATATGCAGATGGTATCGCCCCCACCACAGGTCAATTATGTGGCATTGTCTCCCATGACTTCAACTTCTGATGACTTAGATCTAGTAGTTGACATGGTGATCTCTTCGGTCGGGCTATTGGAGCTAGATCTCTTTACCCCTGTTGAGACCCTCGACATGGTGTCCTTCCAGAGTGTGTTTCTTCCTTCTAGTGAAGACCTCTTGGAAGCCATGACCGAGTTTTATCCTTTGACATGGTGTCATTCCAGATCATTGTCCTCTTGGAATCCATGATCAAGAAGAGACTTCTGAGGATAGTTTTTGCATCTCCGAGGAAACCTCGTTAAAAAATGAAACAAAGGTCTTTGAGCATGGTTTTATGATTTCAAGCTCGTTAAAAAATGAAACCACTTGAGGATAGTTTTTTCATCTTTGTGGAAACCTCGTTAAAAAATGAAACAGAGGTTATGAGCATAGTTCTTGTTTCTGTGTCAAGCTCGTTAAAAAATGAAATAGTTTTCCCCCTCTCTATTTGAGTCAAGTCCTTTGTCTAGTATTTGAAGCTTCATTTCATTCTCCTTTGTAGTTGGATGAAATGAAGCTTGGGGGGCATTTGTCTTAGCCTCTAGACTTCATGCTAAAGTTGGGGGCTAAGGCTTCTTAAGCTGGGGGCTAAGTACCAACCATCCCTGTGTTATGCGTTGGGAAGTCACAAGCATAATTTTCTATGGTTCAAGCTTGTGTAAAAATGAAACCATTTACCTCAAGCATAGTTTCCTCTGGTTCAAGCTTGTGTAAAAATAAAACTAGGTCCAAGCATAGTTTTGTTTTGTTTTAAATCTTGTGTAAAAATGAAAACAATCCCGAGCTTAGTCTTTGTTCTTTCTCATGCTCATAAATACATGAGAATAAGTTACCAAGCTTAGTCTTTGTTCTTTCTCATGCTCGTAAATACATGAGAATAAGTTACCGAGCTTAGTCTTTGTTCTTTCTCGTGCTCATAAATCAATGAGAATGTAACCGAGTATACTTTTATCACTTTTTCGGACTCGTAAAGGTTATACGAAAAAGTAATCCCCTGGAGTCCTCTTTAAGCTCTTTTCAGACTCTCTAAACATGAAAAGATTGCCGAGTGATCTTGTTCTTTTCACGCTCATTAAAGTATTTGAAGAAAATGTCTATTGAGCGATAGTTTATCTCTTTTTCGGTCACATCAGACTACTTTACGAAAAAAGAACTGAGAGAGTTTTCTTTAAGTGTTTTTCAGACTCTCTAAACATGAAAAACCCATGAGTTTTCTTTCTTTGGACTCATAAAACAAACATTGAAAGGCCCATATGGGACCTGTGTTTTCTTTAATTGTTTTTCAGACTCTCTAAACATGAAAAACCCATGAGTTTTCTTTCTTTGGACTCATTAAATAAACATCGAAATACTCGCAATGGGACCAGACCATTCCTTCCTAGGGTTCGTTAAACATACTCTGAGGGACTTGTCCGAAGGATGAGCTTACATTACAAGCATATGTTATCCTCCTCAAGCTTGTGTAAAAATAAAGAGGTACTCGCCAGAAATGGTGGGGGAAAAATTGAGAAAGAAATGTATCTAAACCTGTATTCCATGGAAGAGTTGCTTTTGAACATGACACCCTTTCACTCACCTTGTGTCTAGGTTGGAAAATCCACCTGTCTCCTGATCATACTCCTATAAGATTACAAATTGGTCTTTGATCCCCGTTGTTGAGTCAGTGTTTCCAAGACAATTGTCGTGTCATCAATATGTTCAAAAAGATGTCCAACCTGAAAATCCTTCTATTGCGTCAGCCATTTCTGTAGTCTTTAAGCCTTCTATTGCGTCGACCATCCCTGAGTCAGTCCTGAATCACTTGTTACTCTGATCTACATCAAATCTTGATACTTGTTTCGTGTCATTGATGTGGGATACATTAAGGCCCTCCTGTGATGAGTCTTTTCCTGTTGACTTCAACTCATTATCCAGGAATTAGACTTAGAAATTAATTGGTACCTTAGAACTTGCATGCCTCAATGGCAAGTTTCCTTGCTTTCGACAGTGGGTTTTCATTATCGACCCCTGATAAAGAGATTTCGTTGAGTGATCGACCTTAGCTCATTGATTCACATTTGTTGGATTGTACCAAAGTACCTTGGGAGTCATTGACATTAATGGTGTTTTCCCTCGCACTTGTTAATGGTATACACTAATGACCATTAATCAAGTAGTTTCTACCATGTTTGACTTCAAAACATGTATTTGCATGGTTAGATTCGTACTATAGAGTGATAGAGATGAAGTCCCTGGATATTTTTCTGACAGATCCAGGTTGTGTTGGAGTATATTCAGTGTACTGTTGCATAGATCCACATTGTATGTCTAGTGGCTATGTTCAAATTTGAGTCTTAACACATAGATCCACAGTGTATTTTTGATGGATATGTTCAGATTTGAGTCATATTGGCATGGATCCACAGTGTATGTTTGGTGGCCATGACCTGTCTTACTTGACATGGATCTTCACATGTCAGCATTTATGATTTGAGTCATTTGTATTATGAGTATGGGAATGCCTACCTCAGTGATGATATATTATTGTATTGTATTTCCTTGTTTGTTGGCAGGTTTTCGACTGACTGTTCCTTATTGCCTACACACACTCGACAAAGTATTTCAGCTATCACTCTATTCTAACTTCATACTTTGGGGGGCTCTCTGTTACACATTATTTTCATCATCCCTATGGTTGTTAATGATGTAAACCTATCTTTTTCCTTTAGAGGGGTCAGTGGCCTAAGTTCCTGAAGAGAGAAGGGAGAAGAACTTTTCCTAAGAAAAGAAGTTGCATTTTCCCTTGTAAAAACCCTGTAAAAAAGGAAGTTCGTAGGTTGCTATATAGGCAGGGTGCGATAATGCCTGATTCTCACAGGTTTCACCATAGCTAGGGTGCGAGATGTTTGCAAGTTTCTCTATAGGAAGGGTGTGAGAATGCCTACATGTGGGAAAAAAAAAATGTTTTCTCGAATCTTCTAGAGGGAGGAACTTCTATGGTGAGGTGGCATCCAAATGGTTTGGATCTTACTCACTTTCATGATTTAGTGGGATCATCCTAACCTCCTCACCTTATCCTCTTCATCTTATAAAAGGAGAGGAGCTCTCATGGAGAAAGTTAGCTTAGCTTTGGTTGTCTTGGAATTATTAGCTTGGTTTGAGTGACTTTGAGATTTGTTTTGTCAAGAGAGATTGTGAGTAGTTATCAGATCCATGGTCTCAGAATACTTGGAGTGAAAGTGTGTGGGGAATGAGGACAGTTGGAAGGGACCTTACGAAATCAAGGTCATGGTTGTAATCTCTCTTTCACATTTAATATGATACAGTAATATGATTCTTTCCTATACAACTTGTTGTGTTTTATTGTATGATTCCTTGATCAAATACATAGGTTTATATTGAGTTTATGCTATTACTATCACTTTGGTTGGTTGTGTTCTTTTGCAGGTTCATCATTCTATGAGCATTGGAACAGATCTAGGATGGAAATGGCGAGAGGAAGCGACATTTAAACGGTATGTCACTCATCCCTCTTTAGTTAGTAAATTCAATATTTAAAACTTAAAGAAAGCGTCATTTTCTGGTGTGTTTTGTTCTAGATCTAGGTGGATATAGGGAGATCAGTTAGTGTCCGCACCTACCAATTTGTTCGATAACAAGTGGTCTCTCTAAATATTTATGGATTTTGTTCATGAATGCATGTAAGTGTAGTTGTGTTTATCTAGTGGTGATGGTTCATTCTCTTTCTACTTTCTTGAACAATTCGATCATTCAAAGTCCTTAGAAGATTACTAGTGTATTATCTCCCCCTTAAAATATATTGAAACTTTTAAGGAACTAGGTGGATTTTCTAGGGTTTATAGTGGACAACCCAAACTATCACCCTTGCTTCACCTACACTTTCTCAACGGAATCCTTGGTTGATCCCATATGCCCCAATAAATTAGTTGACACTAGTTGTTTTTCATATAGTCAATCTTAAATTCAAAATTCCAAGTTTTATCTTTGTTTTAGGGTAAATATAGGGTTTTTTTAACTTACATATAATTTTCATCCATAAAAACCCTAGACATCTAAGGTTTTCATGCATATTTTTGACCTAAAATCCTAGGGTTTTCTTGCATTGTTTTGACCTAAAATCATCTCTCTTGAAAAATATACCTTGTTGGTTCCTATTACAACAATTTTAGGGCTAGACATCTTGGCTTTATTGGTTTTTATATGCTATTGAAGTTTTAGAATTAATAAGTTAAACCTTAGTATTATTGTTTATTTTAGCCCTAAATTCCACTTGTTTACAATCTATTTAAGTGGATAAAATATACTACTATTATATCTTGTTTACTGTTTTAATTTGTTTTTATCGTTTATACAAGTTTTATGATAACCATAACTAATTTTCAGATCTTGACTATTTGGTGATAATTTTGCATTATATAATCACTTGATAAACCCTCTAAAATAGCTCTACATTGATAAAACTTTAAATTTGAAATTTATTTTGATTAAGCACATAATCTATAACTCACGTCATAATATGTTGGTGGTAATTTAGGTAGTTACACAGGTGACCTAGTACTTGACTCATATTTCCTTAGGAACCCTAGGTGATACTAGGGAAGCCTCCCTTGTGTTGAACTTGTAGTTCACTAAAATGAGGGAAGTAGTTGTTTAGGTGACAGTGGGAACACTTACATGTTACACTTGTATTCCTACCTAGTGAGGGATTTTAACTAAGGTGGAATATGTGGGATAACATTTGGAACAGTTCCAGGGAGAATCAAGTTCTTCTTCTTGGTTATCCGAAGTCTATGCTCCAAGCTTTATTTATGAGTAAAAAATAAATTCTTGTCTAAGTTTACTCATTCAGCGATTCCATTGTGATGTAGGAGCATCACTCTAGCTCAGTCTAAGTGCCAGCCAACCAACACATCCAGTGCAAATCCATGAGGGAAAGAGGCAAATCCCTCTCATTTGTTTCTTCAAATTTTGAAATCCGAACCCATTTAGGGATTCGTGTTGTAAGGCTCTTAATGCCAAGGTACACCTTTGTACAGGAGGTGGTTGAGGTTTCCTTAATTGGTTACTAGGGATGATTTTAAGGATGGAAATTTATTTTTAAATGTAGAAACCTTTGCGAATCTTACTAATCCTTCATATGCTAACTATAAATGTTTGGCAATATTTTTGTAAAAATATTCAAATTTCTAAGGATTTTATATAGTTTTTATAAATTTTTGGCGATTTTTAAGTTAAAATAATTTTATCCTATAGAATTTGGGTGAATCATTTTTAAAATAGCAAATCTTGTTTTTGGAAAAACCATGGAAAATTAGCCCATGAGCAAAATTTAGCCCCTAAAATCATCGCTATTGGTTACCTGCGGCTAAGTCCAGATCAGTTAGATCTACGACCTCCATTTATGTAATGTAGCCGCTCTGTGAGAGCAATGGCTCAGAGGAGGTGAGGTGGAGGATAAGCTCATGAGAGAGCCCTCTTTTTAATTAGGGATAATGAGTTAGAAATTAGAGAAGAGATTCAGTTAGAGACTCAGGTAGAGAGTGGGAGAATAGGAGAGACTAGGTAGAGAGGTCTCAGGGGGAGAGAGCTGAGACTTGTTACAGTCTAGCCATTGTAAATAGTTGTATAGACATATAGATTAATGCAAAAAGCAGTTTAATTGCATATTGTTGTTCATGTGTTTATGTTTCAGGAATGAATGTTGTAGACACAGGTGACATATATATTTAACTATCTGTTTGTGAGTTTGTCAATTTATGTCTGGGTTCTTTAGGCTGTGCAAGGAGTGCACAACAAAAAAAAACATTGAAAGTTTTGTAGCCAGCGTGAGGAGCGCCCATCTGAGCTCTGCGAAGTTAGAGAGAATGTGCAAGGAGTGCACTTGAGAAATATTCATAGACTCAAGGAGGAGCCTCAAGGTTGTTGAACACCTTGGAGGATGAACTGTGCAGAGGAAGACACAGAGAGAAGAGACAGAACTACTGAAGGTTCTATAGAGCTCTGCCAAGAGGGCATTAAGCGAGTGCATAGAGTTCACTAAGGAACTCTACTTTGAGTTCAGAGAGAAGAAGTGTTGAGGAGAGACACTCATAGAGTTGTTGAGTACTATGCAAACTTTGGAAGGTGTGCATCAAGCAGAAGAATGCCAGTTGGGCGTAAGGAGTTTTCATTCCAAGAAAAATTCTCGAATCTGAGCTACTCAAAATCTCAGGAGCACCAAGAGTGTGTGAGAGTGGACTTGTCCTAAGTCCACAAGCTCATAAGAGAAAGTGCAAGAGGAATGCACACAGAGAAAACCCTTCAAGGTTTCATAGTCCCGAAGCTTAGGAGGAGGAGCATCCCAAGAATGTAGACAAGACCAACATTTCAGGAATCGTAGGAAGGAGAAGAAAGAAAAGGCTGATACCTTCAAAACTTGGAAAATATTCCAAGGCTCGGAGATAGCACAGGCTCAGGAAGGAGCAACAATTGTCATTGATTCAGGCACTGGGACGAGATCTGTACCATTGAGTTTCGTGTCTAGGTGTAGGTAACAAAGCACACAAGGGAAGAATAGATCTAGGTCATTAGATCTAGATTCACAGACTGATAGCTGTAGGATATGGGAGAAGTTGCATGAGGTTTTAACCCGCATATGCGAAGAGGAGAAAAATCCTGTCGAAGTCTCAAAAGAATCAGGGATGTCCATCTCAAAGGACACATGGTAGAGATCTAGAATCCCATCGAGGTTTCGGATATCGGGAGTGAGAGGAGGAAGAGTTGGGAGATGAGAATCTCTGACCCATGAAATCCTGAAAAGCATCATGACCATCCAATAGGAGGACACATGGAAAACGTTCAAGGCCTTGAAAAATACCTGAAAGGACCTATTTAGGAATTTTGGACACCGGGCAAGAAAAGGGTAAGGGTTCAAGACTCTTGACCCATGAGATCTTGAAAGGATTTGAGCCATCAGATCGTGGAAGATCTCAACCATAGATCTTGTGGAAGGAGATTTTTTTTGAACTCAGAGGTTCATAAGGAGAGAGCGAAAGAGTTGGGTGCTCCAACTCACAAAGTCACGAAGTGCTGAGCACTGAGGGATCAAGCGAACACATGGCACATATGTTAAGTGGGGACCACGTGGTTGACAGGTGGCCTAACAACAAGCGCCCAGAGAAAGGTGAAAGCGGGTTATAGGTGAGGGCTCGAGCGAACACATGGCATCCATGAAGTGGTGGACATGCGTCACCTAGGAAGGAGTCACCTCATCATTGACTCATCACGTTTTGGAGTCTTGCAAGAAAGGAGCACAAGGGTTTAGCACCCCAACTCACGAAGTCACGAGTTGCGAGTAGTGTGAAAAGGGAGTCAATCCATCGTTAATTTATTGTGTCTCGGAGGATCACAAAAGAGGAACATGAGGGTTCGACACTCGAACTCGCTAGATCATGAGTTGCGAGAAGCGCTAGCACTTAGCCCCAGCCGATGGTTATGCATGGTAGGTGCCAACAGGAGGGAGAATAATTGTATCACGATCTCAGGTATCAGAGGTTTGGAGATAGAGGATTCGGGAGCTTCGATTCACAAACTCGTGAGATTGCGAGTTGTGAAAGGTGCTTGGGTTAAAGACCTTGGTCATAGTTCTGAGGTTGCATGGAGGTTAAGCTCGCACCATGTGCATATTTTCATAGGTGGAGTTTCTGGAGGACCTGTGGATTTGTTCAAAGGGTTCCAGTGGGAGCTTGAAGAGCCATTTCGGCTCAGAAGAAGATCGATCGAGAGACCAAGAGGTCAGAGGACCCTGATGAGGTAGTGGGTCTACATCAAGTGGTATCAAATATTGACTCTATTTGTATATTGTAGATAGAGGGAGCGAGAGGAGAAGGACTACTCTGATACATGTCAAGTGGTATCAGAGAAGACTTTTTCCTGTAGACTTCAGGAAAAAGCGAGAAATGAAAAGGTCGTTACTTTGTACGTAGATAGCAGACAAAGGAGGGACAGTGGAAGGAATTCTGATGACAATAGGTGGAATCAGAAGTAGAGGTTCATTTGTACATAGCAGGTGAAAGAAGATAGAGTGGGGATGCTTTGTGGTGATTATTGCAAGGTGTGCAACAACAAATAGATAGCCAGGCAAGGTGTAGGAGGACAAAGAGATGCTCTCAGACATAGAGTGATCCACACATTTTCCAGGAGGGAAGATAGAAACAATGAAATGGCTACTAAAGGCCATGAGCATGGTGGAAGATGAGACCACCAGCTGATGAGTAAAGTAGAGATGGATAAAGAAATCACTGAGATGAGAGCGAGGATGGAGGATCTTGCACTGTGGGTGCAACAGAATGGAAAATCACGATGGGTATATGAATGGCCCATGAAAAAAAAGGTGAAGTGGCCTGTTCAAAAGTTTTTGGCCAGGAATCAAAAGTTTTTGGCCAGGAAACAACAACATAAATTGAAGATGTGGCTGAGGTATGCTGAACACCTCAGTGACACAGAGCTAGTTTGCATCTATGAGCCAGAAGCTGGAGAAAACCTCAGTGATGAGGAAGAGGGATCAATTTTAGATCTCATAAACTATCAGGAGGGAAGGGATGAATTTTCCAATTACCGGGTGGGCAATGAAGTGATATCATTGGAGGATCTCATAGACTGTCAGGAGGACAGCGGGGGAAATTCATATTTCCAGGAGGGCAATGGTATGCGATTGGCTAAAGATCTCATAAACTACCAAGAAGGTAGCAGAGAACTCCCATACTACCAGGTGGGCAAGGGAGAGTAGATGAGCTCAGGAGTGAGTTCATGCCATCCAGGAGTGTTGATGGATATGGGACTAGTTGGTCTCATAGACTGCCAAGGGGTTAGCAGGAAATTCCTAGGATGCTAGGTGGGCAATGGTAAGAGATTAGAATAAGGTCTTTCATACTGCCAAGGGGGTAGTGGTGAAAGTTTAGATTTCCAAGTGGGCAATGATATGGGATTATTGGATCTCATAGACTGCTAGGTGGGCAGCAAAATATTCCCAAATTTCTAGGTGGGTAGGGGAAAGGAGATGATACTGTCTGAGAATCTCACAGACTCTATTGAGAGTTCATGTCAGCAAGGAGTGTTGATAGGTGAAGATTCGTGTGGTTTTGCAGACCCTGTGAATAAATATGATGACAAGTTAAAAACTTACACCATCCAGAAGGAGGATCAAAAGAGCATTCTAATGATTGGGGGAATTCAGGTATTCCTACCAGAGAGCCCAATTGAGGCAAGATCATGTGTTGCAGATGCAGCAATAGAAGAGAGACAACCAACAGAAAATTTCATGGAGGAAGAAATGGAGTAGACACTGATGTCTACCCTAGCAGAGGGAGAAGAGCACTCAACCGAGTTGCTAAAATTTTTCAGCTAGGAAGCCGAACAGGAAATGATTGCAGCACTGGAGCCTGCAGCAGAGGAGGAAGAAGACAACATGGACTTTGTTGATCTATGGGAAGAATTGGAATCCATAGAGAAGAGGGTGATGGTGCAAAGCTTGCACATCCAATAGATTAGGTTGGAGACATATGAAGGAACATACCAACCCCAGGAGCAGCTGGATGGAGTTGGACTTGAGCCAACACAAGGAGAAAGGGAAGCAACAGAACTATCACTGGAAGAAGCTAAGAAACAACTCAATAATGAGAGTGCATAATTGGAGTCTGTAGTGGAGTGGAAACTCAATGCCACAAGAGATGGAGAAGATGACATGGGAGATCATGATGATATACCCATTTGCAGAAAGAAATTTCAGTAGAGAAGACTGCATAAATAGAGCCAACCACTAGAGCAGTTGGACGAGATAATAGAGGACATTAGAAGGTTGATGATCCAATCGACAGAAGCGGTCAACAATGAGAATCTGAACAAAGGAGAACCTACAAGAGCAGTAGGGAAGCAACAACAACAACAACAAAGAAGAGGAGCAAATGAACAGCTCCAAAGAACTGTTTGGGATCCAGGTGTATTTCAACAGAGATGCAAAGGAGATCATGATTAGAAGATCATGATTTTCCCAGCTGAGAATTATGATGCAAGAGCATCACTCTAGCTCATCCTAAGCGCCAACCAACTAGCACATCTAGTGCGCATCCATGAAGGAGAGAGGCAAAGCCCTCTCGTTGTTTTTTTCAAATTTTGAAATCTAATCCCATTCAGGGATTTGTGTTGTAAGGCTCTTAATTCCAAGGTACACCTTTTTATAGGAGGTGGTTGAGGTTTCCTTAATTGGTTACCTGCAGCTAAGTCCATATCAGTCATATTTGTGACCTCCATTTATGCAATGTAGCTGCTCTGTGAGAGTGATGGCTCAGAGGTGGTGAGGTGGAGGATAAGCTCGTGAGAGAGTCCTCTTTGTAATTAGGGAGAATGAGTTAGGAATTGGAGAAGATATTCAATTAGAGACTCAGGTAGAGAGTGGGAGAGTAGGAGAGACCATGTAGAGAGGTCTTAGGGGGAGAGAGCTGAGACTTATTACATTCCAACCATTGTAAATAGTTGTATAGACATACAGATTAATGAAAAAAGAAGTTTTCTTGCATATTGTTGTTCATTTGTTTATGTTTTAGGAATGAATGTTGTAGACACATGTGACAGATAGATTTTACTATCTGTTTGTGAGTTTGTCAATTTTTGTCTAGGTTCTTTAGGCTATGCAAGGAGTGCACAACAAAATAGAACATTGGAAGTTTTGTAGCCAATGCGAGGAGCGTGCATCTGAGATCTGCAGATTCAGAGAGAACGTGAAAGGAGTGCACACCAAAAAGATTCATAGACTCGAGGAAGAGCCTCAAGGTTGTTGAACACCTTGGAGGATGAACTGTGCAGAGGAAGACACAGAGAGAAGACAAAACTACTGAAGGTTCTGTAGAGCTCTTCCAAGAGGACATCGAGCAAGTGCATAGAGTGCACTAAGGAAATCTACTTTGAATTCAGAGAGAAGAAGTGTCAAGGAGAGACACTCATAGAGTTGTTGAGTACTATGTAAGCTCTGCAAGGTGTGCATCGAGCAGGAGAACGCTAGTTGGGCATAAGGAATTTTCTTTCCAAGAAAACTTCTCGAATCTGAGCTATTTAAAATCTTAGGAGCACCAAGAGTGTGTGAGAGTGGACTT
Organism: Picea engelmannii; assembly: GCA_009831015.1. Lineage (NCBI taxonomy): Eukaryota > Viridiplantae > Streptophyta > Pinopsida > Pinales > Pinaceae > Picea > Picea engelmannii. The sequence goes on along the minus strand of ML828567.1, from coordinate 6,448 downwards.
GTCCTAAGTCCGTAAGCTCAAAAGAGAAAGCGCAAGAGGAACGCGCATAGAGAAAACCCTTCAAGGTTTCACAGTCCCAAAGCTCAAGAGGAGGAGCATCCCAAGAACATAGACGAGACCAAGGTTTTAGGACTCATAGGAAGGAGAAGAAAGCAAAGGCCGATACCTTTGAAACTTGGAAAACCTTTCGAGGCTTGCAGAGAGCATAGGCTCAGGAAGGAGCAACAATTGTCATCGATTCAGGCACTGGGATGAGATCCAGACTGTTGAGTTTTGTGTCCAGGTGTAGGCAACAAAGTGCACAAGGGAAGAATAGATCTAGGTCATCATATCTAGATGCATAGACCGATAGCTGTCGGATCTGGGAGAAGTTGGATGAGGTTTTAACCCTTGTATGTGAAGACGAGAAAAATCTTGTTGAAGTCCTGAAAGAATCTGGGACGTCCATCTCAAAGGACAGGTGGCAGAGATCTGGAAGCCCATCGTGGTTTCAAATATTGGGAGTCAGAGGAAGAAGAGTCAGGATATGAGAATCCCTGACCCATGAAATCCTGAAAAGCATCGTGACCGTCCAATAGAAAGACATGTGGAAAATGGTTGAGGCTTCAGAAAATTCTTGAAAGGACCTATTTCAAAATTTTAGACACCAGGCAAGCAAAGGGTAAGAGTTTGGGACTCTTGACCTGCAAGATCCGGAAAGGATCTGAGCCATCGGATCATGGAAGATATCAACCGTAGATCCTATGGAAGGAGAAGTTTAATGAACTTCAAGGTTCGTAAGGAGAGAGCGCAAGAGTTGGGTGCTCCAACTCACGAAGTCACTAAGTGTTGAGCACTGAGGGCTTGGGCGAACATGTGGCACATCCATTAAGTGGGGACCACGTGGTTGATAGGTGGCGTAACAATAATCGCCTAGAGAAAGGTGAAAGAGGGTGATAGGTGAGGGCTCGGGTGAACACATGGCATCCATGAAGTGGTGGACATGCGTCACCTGGGAAGGAGTCACCTCATCATTGAATCATTGTGTCTCAAAGTCTCGCAAGAAAGGAGCACGAGGGTTCAATTCCCCAACTCACGAATTCACAAGTTGCGAGTAGTGCGAAAAGGGAGTCAATCCATCATTGACTTATTACATCTCGGAGGATAGAAAAAGAGGAACATCAGGGTTTGACACTTGAACTCGCGAGATCACGAGTTGCGATAAGATCTAGCACTTAGCCCTAGACGGTGGTTATGCATGGAAGGCACCAACAGGAGGGAGGATAATCGTATCGTGATCTCGGGTATCAGAGGTTTAGAGAAAGAGGAGTTAGGAGCTTCGACTCACGAACTTGCGAGATTGCGAGTTGTGAAAGGCGTTTGGGTTAAAGACCTTGGTCATAGCATTGAGGTCGTATGGAGGTGAATCTCGCACCATGTGCCTATTCTCACAGGTGGAGTTTCTGAAGGACCTGTGGATTCATTCAAAGGGTTCCAGCAAGATCCCAAAGAGCCCTTTTATCTCAGAAGAAGATCGATCCAGAGACCGGGAGGTCACAGGACCCTACTGAGGTAGGGGGTCTGCATCACATTGAGGGAAGTTGTCCTTTTACCTATGCAAAATTTTAAAACTATGTGCTTGTGAGGTGAAACAAGAATCATTCTATAAACATTTGAGATTCACCTTGGTGACTCCCCACATATGCGTGGTTTAAGGTGTCGTCCAATTTTCAGATTTTGTATAAAGTTGCATATTTTCAAATGAAAGAATCATGGCACCATGGGATTTTCATGAATGTATATTCTTTTTTATATTAAGAAAATTCAAGGATACGCAAGTGAACTACCTTCAAAATAGGAGAAGAATTTTCCAAAGATTGATGGTTCTCTTTTGGCTACCCAACACATCTCATCATTCTTGAAATTTGTCTCAAAGCTCAATGTAATACATGAGGACGTATGGATAAAACTATTTGTATTTTGTTTACAAGGAGATACAAATATTTGGATAAAGTATTGTAGTATCCCAAAGAAAATATATTAGGGGAAATTTGAGGTCTAAAATGGGCCTTCTAAGGAAAATAATAAAATAAGAGTTAAAATAGTAAAATAAGTGTTATGATTTTTCGAAGGGAAAGAAATAAGTCTAATTTTTTCAATTGTCGTTTTGACATATCTCCTTATATGTTTACTCACTTTACAAGTGTTACTCACTTTACAAGTGTAGACACATGTTGGATGCAAAATTAAAATATGCATCCAATGAGTGCTTATACTTGAAATTTGAATAAACCTACAAGGAGAGAAGGTGAAAATATCAGTAAACACGTAGTTTTCTTCCTTTCCCTCCAAAATATTTACTCTTATAGTTGACATCATCATATATTTGAATCATATTGGTTCTTTTAAAGTTGATTTTAATATTACAATGTTTTTTTTAGGCCCATTTTTACCTCAAAAATCCCCTTATGTCTTATTTTGCAGGTTTGATCCTTGTTTTCCTCGAACATTGGGATCTCTAATATTATGAGGAAAAGTATGAATAGGTTCTTCAAGACTTTACAACATTCATAAGGATAAAGAGAAATATGGATACGGTTTTTGTTACCCAATCAAAGATCAAGAACATGAGGAGAATGTTGATGAAGATCACAAGCTTGTTGATGAAGAGCTTCATCATTCCATACATGAAAATTTTGAAGAGGAATTTGAAGATCAAACACTCCAAGTTCCCATTGAAGGCATAAAGAATTGAAAGCATGTATATGAAAGAAGTTATCAAACATTTGAAGAAGAGAAAGAGCTACATTATAAGTCCATATAAGAGGATGTGTTTGAAGAAAAAGTAAATGCTGAGAGCATCCAAGCTTCCATCTCTCCTCCACATGAAGACATTGGTTTGGTGAGCTATGCTCCTTTCTAGGTTTTTGTGTTTTATAATGCATCCTTTGAATATTTGGAGAAGGAAGAGTTTGTAGAGAATCCTTTAGATTTGGTCAATTTCTCATTTGAGGAAGAACATGATGGTCATGAGATTGAAAATATTGAGGATCTTCTACATATTGAAAGACATAAATGGGATATAAGTTTTTTGAATTTTGATGGAGACCCTATTTATGATATTGATGATTATTGTAGAGAAATTGCATAATTGTTTCCTTTGAAACAACAATCTTTAGCATTTGCATTTTTAGAAAATTGCATGATTAAATTCCAACCATGTTTTCTTATGGATAGCTTATAATATGTTTTAGATTGGAGAACATCTTGTTGGTGCTGAAAATGCATATTTTTCTTTGGGTAATTTACATCCATATTTGATGAAGGATAATGGTGTTTTAGTTGATTCCATGGGGTGTGTGTATGATAGTTGATATTAAAAAAATTTCCAAACATTGTCTCGCAGATGGAGTAGAAATTTTGTAGTCAGAAGGGTGTGATTTCAATAGTGAAAGTGGAGAAAAGTTTCATCCATCATTTCCTTTAAATTTTAAATAATATGTGTGTTACCCCCTCCTAGGGATAGGGGTAACTAAGGAGATGATGTCTCAAGTCTCGCAGGTTGAAGACATGGAGTGTTGAGAGATAAATGACCAACTGATCCCACATATAGTAGAGAAAGCCCTTCCTCTCCCTCACACATCACCATTCATTGACAACAACATAGCAACGCCCATCACACTAGCTTAGTCCACAGAGGATAGTAGGTCTTTCTTCATGAGATAAAAATTCTAGTCTCGTGGTAAGTGTCACTTTAATAATTGAAGCATTTGAGCATGTTGCAAATGGTCCTTTCTTGATTATGAAAACATTTGCTTGGAAATTATACCTTTTTCCTTATTTCACCTTGGTGGTTGCTATGGTTTCCTAGTAAGTGGTTTTAATGTTTAAGCCATTATTATAGTTATTTGCATTTCATTAGATAACAATAGCATAGTACAAGATCACTGAGAAATACACAAACACAAGAGACACTGCATTTATCCTGGGAAACCCTCTAGGGGAAGAAAACCCAGCAAAACTTCCTTAATATAGATATCCAATACAATGCCAAGAGATATCTTAAACTAATGCAGAAGATCCTCTCCTAGATATGCATCACTCTCTCTCCTTCTTGTTTAACAACAGATCCAAAACTTGTCTCTCAAATGAGCAAGTGAGTTGTGTCTAAGTGAGGTGCTAGCCTCCTTATTTATATTAGACTGGCACGTGTGAAGTGTCTTTTCACTGGTAGGGCTGACTTCTCCAACTGGGTGGTTATAACCACCTTTATTATAATTCAACACCCCTTTAATATTTTCTGGGGCTGACTTCTTATTCTGCCTATTACAATTATCTTTTAACCAATCTGCAAAAGGGGATTTGGTCCTTTATAATAATCGACATGATCAATCCACAATGGGTATTGATCCAATGAATAATATATCAAATAATAATAAGAATACTCTTTCCAGTTACATTATTTCAACACACCCCCTTAACAAGAAAGGTATTCTTTAGCAGCATCATGCGAGAGAGAGAGAAAAACATCATCAACAACATCAAGTGGGTGAGAGGACATCATCATCAATATCATCTTGGAACACTGACTGGCATATCTATAAATCATCAGAATTTTTCTTTATCAGCAACATCGCCATTCTCAAAGGAATTCCATCATCATCTGCATCAATATGTATTAGTATAAAAACTGATACATCATCGTCATCACAACACAAGTCTAGCTCATCATAATACAAGACTGGCTTTACGTCACAACTGTCAAGTTGGAAGCTCAGTACTTGTATCATCTCAATGTCTTTCTTTACGTCATAGAACTCAAACTGGAAGCAATATACTAGATTGGCTTTACGTCACAACTATCAAGATGGAAGCACAATACTAGTCTCATCTCATTGTCTTTCTTTACATCACAACACTCAAGTTGGAAGCAAGATACTCATCCTGCTTTACGTCACAACCATCAGGTCGGAAGTAGGATACTAGACTAGATTTATGTCATAGCTATCCAGCTGGAAACTCAGTGCTATTCTCATCATATCATCTTTCTTTACATCACAACCATTAGGTCAGAAGCAAGGTACACATCCTTCTTTATGTGACAACTATCAAGTTGGAAGTAGGGAACTAGACTTTCTTTATGTCGCAACTGTACAGTCGGAAGCATAGTACTAGTCATACATCATCTTTCTTTACATCACAACCATCAGGTCGGAAGCAAGGTACTCGTCCTGCTTTACGTCACAACCATTAGGTTGGAATCATGGAACTAGACTTGCTTTACATCGCAATTATATAGCCAGAAGCATAGTACTAGTCACACATCATCTTTCTTTATGTCACAACCATCAGGTTGGAAGTAGGGAACTAGACTTGCTTTACGTCACAGCTGTCTAGCTAGAAGCACAATACTAGTCATATCACATCATCTTTCTTTACATCACAACCATCAGGTCAAAAGAAAGAGATGTCTCATCACAACATCTACTCCCCTTTTTGAGGAGGGTCCTTTCGGACTATACCAAGCTTATCTCAAAAGTACTCAAAATTTATATGAGATAGTGGCTTGGTCAACATGTCAGCAACCTGTTCATCCATGCTAATGTACTAGAGATTTAAGGCTCCTCTATGCACCATGTCATGGATGTAATGATAATGGATCTCTATGTGCTCTGACCTGTCGCAGAATATAGGATTCTCTGTCATCTTTATGCAGCTCTGGTTGTCACATAGAATCAAGGTTGTTCTCATCTCTAAGTCAAATAGGCCAGTCAACAAATTTCGAAGCCATATAGCTTTGCAACTGGCAGAACATGCAACAATGTATTCTGCTTTTGTTGTGCTAAGAGAAATGCTATATTTCTTCCTACTTTGCACGAGATCATCGTTGATCCCAAACTGAAAAAACATCCTGAAGTGATTTTCCTGTCAGAAACACTTCCTGCCCAATCTACATCAGTATATCCACTCAATCTGAAATCATGACCTCCATCATAGCTGAGACCACAATCTATTGTACCTTTAAGGTACCTCATCACATGTTTTGTATCCACTAGGTGAACATGTCTAGGTTCTACCAGAAACTGACTCAAGGTCTTCACGAAAAAACAAATGTCCGGTTTGGTGTTCGTCAAGTACATCAACGATCCAATAATATGTTTGTACATTGTGCCATCAATCAACTCTGACAAAGTATCGACCAGTAGCTTCAGCTTTGCTTCCATGGGTGTATTCATGGGCTTGCACTCCAACATGTCGAATCTCTTCAAGATTTCGACTGTATACTTCCCTTGGTTAAGGAAGATCCTCTCAGGACTCTGCCATACCTCAAGACCTAAGAAACAATGCATTAGGCCAAGGTCTTTCATTTCAAATTTTGAGGTAAGTCTCTTTTTACATTCAGTGATGAGTTTTTCTTCTCCAGTTAAGAATGAGTCATCCACATATCGCAGTAATATTACTGGCTCAT